>JARHVA010000305.1:5000-115000 GCA_037957365.1 Torreya grandis | reverse complement strand
AACTGTTCATGCAATAAATAGTTCTAGAACTGCTACAGGCGATTGAGGTCAGTCCGTATCTACCTGGAGTTAACCGACGTCGGCTGACCTCCTATCGATGTCAGTTGCCATTCTACACTGTATATGACTGACATCAGTTACACTGTTGATGTCGATATCCCTGAAACTTAGCAACCTCCTCCATGTCTGCATAGTTGAAGCTTTTAGCTCCACAACCTAACAATCTCCCACTTGGAGATAAATAGCTGCAACTGTACCTATACCTGTACATCATCTAGTTTTTTTCCTTGGCTTTGTATCCCTCTTCAAAATCACTCTTGAAGACCAACCACCACAAATCTTGTGGTGCACCTCCTGTCATCTAAATCACCTGCCACATCCGCATCTACAAACCCATGTAGAAAATAACTTGACCCTGCATAACATGTGCACCTACTGCTGGTCCCTCTCAGATACCTGAGAATCCACTGAACTGCCCTCCAGTGCTTCTTTCCTAGATTGGCTCCAAACTTGCTGACAACTCCCACTGCTTGGGAAAACTCAGGTCTATTACATACCATGCACTTAACCTCATCATGTGAATCAAGACACTATTTATAGAACTGTCCAACCATCAGTGTGCTAACCGGTTTCACACAATCATCTAGAGACAAAATCAACCTGTGACCTTCCATGTCTCTAGAACACACTCATGTCAAAGAATCTTGCTGCTCCTAGATTCCTCATGACACACCTTTGAACTAACTTTACCTTTAGTTTAGGAACTCCCTGTATGTGTAACCCTGCAACAAGCACACAATACAGTAACATGATAATATAGCTAATATTATCCAACCTGGTAAAGAGAAACACAATGGTCAAACCTCCATTGTCCTGCAGCTTACTCAAGACCATATACCCTAGCCTTCCATCTCACGTGTCCATTCCCACTCTTCTTTATCCTAAACATCCATTCGTCTCTCAGTGCTTTCTTCCAACTGGCAACTCCACCAAAAAACTCCCATTTGGTTCTTCTCCAAGGAATCACATCCTTCATCCATGCCAAGCTCCAACTATTTCCTGGATCTACCTTCTCTACTTCTTTAATAACTTCCTATTTATTTACCATCAGTGAGCAAAAAGTAGTGTAAAGAAGGGAAATGATGAATTTGAGGCTTACTTACCCTTTAAGTCCTCCATATGGGCACTTGAGACTCCTTGACAGCTTGTTGTCTGCCCAAAAATTCGTGTCAATGACCGATGCCAGTCACATCTCAGTCTGCATCTGACTGATGTCAGTTCCATGAAACTACCTCATCACCGACATTAGTTTCCCCTAATCGTTGCCGGTGTTTATCTGTCCAGAGTCACCGATGTCAGGCTACACATAGCTGACGTCGGTCCATGTCTAGATGTTGATGCTGATTTTCTAACTGACGTCGGTCTCTGTGTTTTACTTCTGAGTGATGACTTCTACCCGTGAGCTCCTTTTAGATCAAACCCTTGTCCATATCAACCTTGCTCTACTCAAAATTCCTCAGCCCCTTATGTTGATCTCTGTCTGTCACCTTCTCCTTGAAAACTAAGGCTTTTCTATTCTTGTCATGAACATCGGATTTCTTAAGAAACATCACTTTCTTCTTCTGCATACAGAAATCTCGATCCATGCTTTTCAAATCTGAAAGCATACCCTTTGAATCAAGAACATGCATCCCCTTCTTATTCATGTAACCAAGCCTATTAAGCCACATCTTCGAATCTACAACTAAAGTAGATAAACCAAAAGGAGAATCAGTAATACAAGTAGATAGATAAAGCGTACCTACTTTCTTACCTCTTGCTACAACAAGTGCATCCTTGGTAACCTTCCAAGAGTTCACTCTGAGAGTTACTGTTCAACCCTCATCACCAAAATTTCCAATAGAAATCAAGTTTTGCTTCAGGATTGGGATATGCATGACTTCCTTCAACACCCATGTGTTCCTTGTTTGCAATTTCAGCTTCACTTTCCCTTTGCCAACCATTTGACAAGGCTTACCATCCCCTAAATAAATTTCTCCAAAGTCTCCCTGGACATATTCATGAAAAAATTCCCTATTTGGGAATGCATGGAAAGAGGCACCAGAATCTAAAACCCAAGATTCTACTTTATCTAAGGAACATACCAGAGCATCCTGTGCAACAAAATCTGCAACATCTGCTTCTTCATGTCCTTCATGCTGATCTTCACCCAACCAACAATCTCTCTTTAAGTGCCCTTGCTTTCCACATTTCTAGTAGGTTATTCTGCCATACCTGGATTTGGATCTCTTGCCTATCTTGGACCTTGATCTCCCATGCTCGATCTTCTCTCTTTGCCTTCCCCTGCTTTCCACACTCAAAGCATTCCCTGATGATTCACCTATGCTTTTCTTGCAAATTTTTTCATTCAAGATTACACTCACAACATCATCCACTTTTAATATTTTTGAAGTAGACGCAATATTACTAACTGCCATTACCAAACACTCCCAACTTTCAAGTAATGAGCATAAGATTAAGAGAGCCTTAATTTCATCATCAAAAACAATATTGACTGAATTTAACTAGTTTACCAAACCATGGAAATCACTAAGATGACTATGTATAGATCCACCATCCAACATTTGAAAATTAAATAATTGCTTCATAAGAAATACCTTATTCAAAGATGAGGGTTTTTCATATAAATTTACCAAAGATTCCATCAACGTTGCCGTTGCCTTAGCCTGTGACAAGTTGGAAATCACAGATGATGCAAGGCTCAACCTTATAGATCCCAGAGCCTTCTAATCAAGAACCTCCCATTCTTCATCCTTCATATATGTGGGCTTGCATGCAACCCCACCCAATGGTAAGTACAAATCTTTTTGATATAGATAATCTTCAATCTGCATCCTCCATAATTGATAGTTCTTGCCATTAAACTTCTCCATTTGTAGCTTACTTTCTTTTTCCATTGCTATACTCCCACTCAAACAGAAACCCCTGTGAATAATCTATAATCAACACACACTAACTAGATCTGAAACACCTGTTAATAACCCAACCAAAAGCTCTAATACTAGTTGATGGGAAATTAAGAACAACAATAGCTCTGATTCCACTTGTTAGGATCTTGCTCCTCAATAAGAGCACAATATGATTACCTTGTATTAACCAACTAAACACGGAATTATACCGGAATGAACAAGTAACTAGAATTCACAAATGACACAGAATATGAGAGATAACACATCTGTATTAATACTCATCCAGAAAAGAATACAATGAAGAGACGCCACACTCTTCCACACCTTTCAGGCTTCCCACACCAAGTGTACAGTAATTCTTCTCAAGAGTTCACTCTACTACCAAAAATGGTCCCAACACACAACTCAAACACAAAATTGGTGTTCACCTCCAACCAGTCAGTAATAACCCTGCCAGTACACAAGTACTCAAAGTACTTCAAGTAGATCTCCCATAAGCTTGCAACAACCTGCAACTCAAATGATCTTACTTACCATGTAGATCTTCTCCATGAAATTGCAACAACTTGCAATTCAAATGATCTTACACTTGGAAGGATCTTCCTTGCCTTCCTCTATTTGCTCATATTACAATACATGCCAATGGGTCTATAAATAGATCCCACACTAAATAATAACTTAGACTTCTAATTTACAATAATTAGACACGCAACTCAAGACTCAAAATAGCCTTTACATGCAAACGCTTGGTTCAACGAACTAACTGTTCATGCAATAAATAGTTCTAGAACCGCTACAGGCGATCGACGTCGGTCCCTATCTACCTGGAGTTAACCGACGTCGGCTGACCTCCTACCGATGTCGGTTGCCATTCTGCACTATATATGACTGACATCAGTTACATTGTTGATGTCGGTATCCCTGAAACTTAGCAACCTCCTCCATGTCTGCATAGTTGAAGCTTTTAGCTACATAACCTAACAGAATCCAAGATCAAAGAGTCCTCTAAATATGATTGAGATCAAATAGATATATGAATCTAGTGATATTAAGAATAAAGATCAGGACCAAGAGAGATACAAATATGCATAAGTGAGAAATTACAACATTAATCAAAACACCAAAACAATGGAGCATATCTAAAATATATATGGCATAATACCAATATTCTTATAAATGATAATCACTTGATGAAGGTGTTGTTTAGATCCAACATGCCCCATTTTTTCAAGCTAAAAATGGGGACCCTATTTTGCTATGGAGTTCAATCATTTACCTCTCAAGAGTTCATTGTGGTTACTTTCTTAAATCAACCTTCTTGGAAATATACTAGATTATTAGTTACAAGTGATTGAATGAGTTTACTTTAATTTCTTTGCATTTCTTCAGTTCAGTCCAAGATTTTATCTAGCTATGAATTAGATTCAATGCTTTAATTTGTATTAATCTGCTAAGTCTTAATCTATTTATTTACTTGTGTTTTAAAACACATATTATAGCTTCCATTTAGACTATTTCACCTTAGTTTTATGCAAATTATCTAACTATTTTAGAGTTTTTTAGTACTTTTCCTTAGTAATTTTAGTCTATTTTGGCTTCAATTCAATCTAAATCATCTATAAGTTTCCTATGGTTAATCCTTTGCCTTAGTTGATTTCATTAAAATCGACAAAATTTATGTTAAAATGGATTTATTTCATTAAGTTTTCATACCTCTTTTTTATATTTGAAAATACTTAGCTATTTGCTTATAAATTCTTTATCCATTTGCTTTTCAACTCAAAGATTATTGACTCAACTTATTTTTCCTTTGCCTGTAGGTGCTTAAATCGATCCTGGTGCCACATGTCACTCTCTTTATGGCTTGGGGCCATTTGAAGAGGACTTTTGGCACTTGGTGGATTTCACAAAGTTACCCATGGACACATCGCACTTTTTTGCTGCTTTAAAAGACTTAGTCAATTTTTGAAAGTTTGACAGGTGGGTCTCCATGTCAACAAAGCTCTAGGATAACAAGGAGAGAGATGATGCCACATGGAAAAATCATGTTTCTCCACTATCCCATAGATGTTTTTACCAACACAAATCCTATGATCTAGTGAGCTGGTGAGATGATGACACATGGTATAGTCCTGCTACCCTACGCTCCTAGATGTTTCTATACAACCTAGAAATGATGTTGGAGCCCCATGCAAGTAGGTGAGAAAGATCACACAAGGTGTAATAATATTATTTCTCTACTATTGTGATGTGTTCCTTAAAAATTTGAAGCCTCATTGAGCTCTGATCAATCGATATTGATCCATGTTACATGATCTCACTACATCATAATTGAAATAGTTAGGATAAAGTAGAGGCCCAAACTAAATAGTGGGAGAGTGAGAAAGAGCCATGTGGAAGAATCATGAACTAATAAATGAGCACCATGTGGATCTATCATCCCTACTATTGAATTTATCAGTCTCTAAGTTTATTGGAGCCTAGGGAGAGCAATGAGAGGCCATGTGGACATAGAACTTCAAAAGTGAGCAATAGAGGTAAAGCCTGTGGATGATGAGAAGTTTCCAAGTGGAAAAATATGACCCATAAAAGAAAATCCAATCACATGGAAAAGTAAATGAAAGGAGATGTCATGTAGAAAGGATCTCATGAAAATAAATGACATGATGGTAGTGTAGCCATCAAGGCATGAACATAAAATTGATGAACTATCAGGCCATAAAAATTATCAAAGGCCCAAAATATACTACACATTCAATTTGATTTGTAGAAGTAAATCATAGATCAACTAAATCATGATTAAAAAAAGAATAATTATCATGGTGTGCATAATGGGAATACACAAAGATCATGAAAGAAAAACCCATATTTAAAGAGGCATTGTAATTGATTACGTAGAATCATGGCAATTGGTAGTCTCGATGCAATCTCAACTACTTATTTGTGCCTAGTAAATGAACATTGATCTAGAGCTACTTCAAAGTCCAAGGTATAAGGTTGATACAAATATTTTCATAATTATTATTCAATCCATTCAATAATATGGTATATTTATGGATAATCCAAGTGGTGCCTACAACTTTGAAGCCTCATTGAGCTCTAATCAATCGATATTAAGCTATGTTACATGATCTCACTACATCATAATTGAAATAATTAGCATAAATTAGAGGCCCAAACTGAATAGTGGGAGAGTGAGAAAGAACCATGTGGTAGAATCATCAATATTGGGTAGAGGTCAATAACTAATCAATGAGCACTATGTGGATTTGTCATCCATGTTGTCAAAGTTTCTAGTCTCCAAGTTTTCTAAATCCTAGGGAAAGCAAGGAGACACGAGGTGGACATGGAACTAAAAAAGTGAGCAATAGGGGTAAAGTTTGTGGATGATGAGAATTTTTGAAGTGGAAAAACAAGACCCATAAAATCAAATCCAATCAAATGGAAAATTAAATGAAAGGATATGTTACGTGGCAAGGATCTTGTAAAAACAAAGGACACAAAGGCATGAGCATAAAATTGATGATCTGTTGGGCCATAAAAACTATCAAAGACCTAAAATAGACTACACATTAATTTTATTTGTAGAATTAAATCATAGATCAATTGAATCATGATTAAAACTAGAATAATTATCATGGTGTGCATAGTGGGACTACACAGAGGTCATGAAAGACAAACCCATATTTAAAAAGGCATTACAATTGATTACATAGAATCATGGGCAACTGGTAGTCCCAATACAATCCCAACTACTTATTTGTGCCTATTAAATGAATATTGATCTAGAGATGCTTCGAAGTCCAAGGTAGGAGGTTGCTACAAGTATTCTCATAATGATTGTTCAATCCATTCAAGAGTATGTTATGCTTGTGGAGAATCCAAGTGGTAGAGAAAGAAATACATTGGTATTTAGAGTAATCAAATGACCATGTAGAGATTCATGTAGAAAAAACCTAGAGAAGAAATTCAACTATAAATTACTTTTGGAAGAAGGATAATGTCATGTCTGAACTAATTAAAGTAATGCTAATTTGATTTGATCAGATTTGAAGTGAAGGGTAGCCTTGGAATTGTAATTTCAAATATGATTTTTCCAACTACCTAAAGCTAAATGTAATTAATAACCTTGAGCTTGAATTGGTTTATTTAATCCCAATGGTTTATTTCTATAAGGGGTCAAGATAGTTTGCACTAAGACTATCTAAATGATGTTAGGAATACACCTGCAATCATTACTATGTCTATGCATTGTTTATCTTCCATTGTTTGAATAAAATTATAATCGATGCTACAAACATTTTTATTGCCTTGGAATGCTACTAAAAATACAATTAAATTGAGCTATAATAGTTTAATTAAGTTCATTTTCTTTATCTCTCTACTATAAAATTTTATTGGCTATGGTCTATACTTTGATACTTGATAATTATATGTACGCTATATAAAAGATTGTGGATTAAGTGTTTCCATTTTATGTGCCCTTAGAATCTTGCATGTTATGCCATTATGGTTTGTGCATTAGTTGGACTAGTAATACAGTGGTTTATTTTAGCCAAATGAGCCTTGATGAGTTATTAACATTAACTAGTTTGACATATTCACACATAAATTCTTCTCTTCCATCCCCTATCTTTATCCTTTTATTTATTTTTTATGAGTGATTGACTTTCCATTTGTAAATACATTTATAAGTCATTGACCATACCTATAATCCACTAAATATTTTAAACTAACAACTAAGTGTGAGCCTCTAGTGGAACAATCCATATGTTTGACCATGTTATGTTTACTCAGTGAAATCTTAGGCCTTAGATCACCAACATATCTTAAAAATAAGGGGACTCCATTCTACTAGGTTTGATCTCTAGGTGATTTCTCAGAATGTTCAATCTAATGAACAACTTTTAAGGGTGAGTCACTTATTGAGACCAATAGGTGTCTTATGTAAATATATATCTAATAATTTATATGACTAAATAAGGTAGCTTCATAAATAAGAAACCAAGAGTGGAGATTCCATAAAAAAAAATCTAGTGATATTTATATGGTATGTATTCCATCACACCAATATGTATGGGTAACCAACTGATGCATTTACCTAGTATATAGGAACAAAGACTAGGTACATAACTTACTCAAATATGAGTAAAAAGAAGCATTAACCATAATAGAACAACCCCACTTCCCACCCATACACTAATAATGTTGAGTAAAGGTAAGTATGGAAAGAAACGATGTATGTACTAGGATTTAAGAAAGGAAACAAAGGTAATTAATAAGATCACCAAGAAGTAATAAGGGCACAAATTAAAATATCCAATATGTCATATGTATTACCTATAACTAAGAAAAGGGTGTGTGAAATAAGACACAATTGCATGAAGATAGACAAGGCTATGTAAAAACATAACAAAACCTCCATGACACTTTAGAAAATAGTGTGAGTATAAATAATATACATTAATATATGCCTTATATATAAATAAATAATTTCACTTTATAAGTGAGTGCATTTTACATTTCCTAATGCATGTCAATAGAGTTTTATAGGTAATAAATTACAAATATATAATCCTGATACAAAATTCAACCAATTTAAATTCAGTTCTATGATTAATATGAAAAAACATGATCTTGAAAATAATAACTTTATTTGATGTACGAATCAAAATATATAGTTTTTTTAAGGTTCCAAAAACATGAGAAGGCATTAAATTTTTGAAAAAATTGTAACTAATATAAAAAGTGCAATCAAAAAGATAAATGGGCCTTAGCATTTTGAATATCTCATAAAAATAAGAAGAATTAAAAAAACATCTCCTTCCTAGGTCTACTAGATCAAAAGATATGACCTCCATAAATTTTTACCTTGAATGATGTGCTCATTATTGCAAATAATAAAAAAAATTGTACATGGGTCTAAAAACACCAAAAAATGGTCACATGGGTGCTAGAGACATGAGACTGGGTGATAAAAAGAATCTAATAAATGTTTTGGTTTTGAGGATTTGAAACCACAACTTGATCCACATGAGAATACTTAACAAAGCCAATAAATCCATACTTACACCCAAGCACTTATGAAATCAAGTGATAAATATTGTCTTAAACAAAACTCTAATGAAGTTTTAAAATAAAAGAGAACTATGGGATTCCATCCCTTAATATATTGAAGGGGAACACCTTACAAACAAAAGCTTTAGCTACCATGACAAGTAGGGAATGTATATATGAAAGTGAAAAAATTTATCCTTATATTAAGCTTATGGGTGAGTGCATAGAGTTGTGGGACAATTCTATGGATATTTTCACAAAAATTTCCAACATGTGTATGTGTTATATTTTTAAGGGTACATGTTTTAATCATATAAAAATGTTTACATGTTTTAAACATATAAAAAAAATTATACACTATAATTTTAACAATTTCTTAAAAGTATGAAAGTATAAAGCCATAGAATGCAAAAAGGTGAGAAATTAAAGGTGGAGGTGGTCTACTAAAATAAATGTTAAGTATAAGGAACATAAACTTACAACGTAAAATTATATTCCTTATACTTTAAATTTATTTTAGTAAATATAATAAATTAGGGTCACTTTCCATCTTCTAGAATTTATCTCACAGCTACACAACTATGTTTTTGGAGTAGGTTTTTCAAAATCTAGTCTGGCTAGTACTTATTCTTTTTTCAGGATTTTAGTATTGAACCTAAAGATTTCGAGACATAAATTATACAGTTGATGTAGATTTTGGGTAAACATATAGTAAATTTTTTTATAGATACTATTGTCACTTGTATTTTCATCGTTTGAGGAGATATCTTAGCTCTCCTCATCCAAGTGGCACAATTGAAACACGTCTAGGCTATAGGTGAGCCTCAGAATGAGTTGAATCTCTAGATAGGGCTAGCTCCCTTGATGTACCACTTGTATACCACTACTAAACCTAAAATTTTTGAGGGAAAAGGGAGAGAAACTAAAAGTAAACTATATTAAAGGAGGTGATACACCAAATTTGTTGATGACTACTAGCGAGCTGCATGTTACACATGAGAACAAGGGACTAACCAAACATACACTTCTCCAATCTGCATCTTTTCACATCAATATCATTATGAGGTTGTGATGAATTTTTAGGATAAGAGGACTAGACAAGAGGTATAGAATGGCACTATTTTAATATAATAACTTACTCAACCTTGAAACATCATAAAACACTTCACATGACCTGCAAGAAGAAGTTTTCCAATTGTAAATAGGTGAGAAAATGAGACAACATGCTAAGGAAACAAGAGTCATCACTAAACAAGATCAATAATCTAAGTAAAACACACTATGAATAGTCATGGAAGAGGTAAAAATCACTATTATTTATTGATACATGGTATGAAAATGAGCAAGGATTTACCATACTCAGGTGGAGCATGATTTACAAAAGCTAAAATGGCTAGTTCTTATAGAACTTGAGAGAGAGAAGAGAAGAGAAAAGTCAAAAGGTCATAAGGACACTTGTCAAGCTGATAAAATGAGTTAAATGTGCATGGGAAGAGTATGTGAAATATACCATGCAAGGTTAGAAGAGACAAGTGGCTTCCAAGTCACAAAACTCATGAAAAGTGGCATGAAATTCCCTTTACTAGCTTAGAAAATTGCCTTCCTTATTCACCTCTATTTGAACGTATAAAAATTGACTAGGGACAAGTCTGATGATTATAATGAGAGGTAAGTCTTTTATATATGACTCTTCATGAATTTGTTTCAGTCCTAATTACTTGGATTCCTTTAAAATTGAGCCATCACTACCTACACTCAAAGAAATTCCTCTTTCACACACCTTGCACACTTGGCTTCCAAAAATGCATTAGTTTTATAATAAAATTCATATAAGGGAGTGGATGACACTTTTAAATACTCTCCATATCCTTATAAGCATTAGGCACACCTTAAAGGCAACCCACTTGAAGCTTTTCACCCTTCTCACTATTATGTTCACTATACCATTTTTGATTAGCTGAGATGAGAGCTCTAGTAAGAACACTTAGTAGTTTTTATAAGGCATGAAATGTACATGGGGAGTTATCTTAAGTCTCAAATATTCCTTCAAAAGTTTATTTCATCTCTTGAAATTTCTTAGAATCTAAACGCAAAAAATAATAAAAAATACCCTATTTTATACCCCATCCATATAATTTCATATAGTCTAAAGGTATGGGGAGTATCCTAAGAGAGTCCCCTACAATATACAATCATCATTATAGAAAAAAATTCCATTAGAGCAGCTTTCCATCTTCACTTCCTTCAATGGGTCCTTATCCAAGGGTTTTAGGCCAGTTCCACTCTTAAGATTTGTTCATAAAAACAAAATGTTATAATTGCAAAAAAAATCTACAAGAATGATATTTAGGACCTATTATAACACCTATTAACCTCTTGTATCTCCATTCAAATCATCAAAATAGATATGAGCTTCCAAACATCTCTTATCGAGTTTATTTCTCCACTTTGCATAGGCTTGAGTTGGTCTTAAAGCCCAAAAATGGATTCTCATGTTTTCCCATACATCCCAATAGCTTAGACACATTTTAAATGACACCAAAAACATACTCTAATAGGTTATAATTCTCACCTCATGTGAAAATTGAAAGTGACTCTCCATTTTTCTTCTAGGCCTAAACCTTGCCCTTTAGGCTTGACTATAACCTTGGAGTTATAGGACACTTTTATAATATTATTCCTTATGTGATTGATTCCTCATGTTTGTATAGATATTTTTCAATTCCCTAAACCTTACAAAAATTTCCCTATATATTTTGGTCTACTCTTTTGTCTCCTCTTCTTAGAGACAATAGAATTTGCACATAAGGTGAGTGTCCTCTGTCTAAGACAAAATAGAGGGAAATTCCCCTATTTTATCAATAAATTGATCATTTTAAGAGATTATATAGGTTTTAAATATCTTATCCAAAAAAATTTCCCTTATTTATATGATTATACCCTCCAAAAACACTAAAAATTGAGACAAATTGCTAGAAGAGGGACTGTGTGCAGGGTTTCACTATATGGACTATGTATTGCAATATTAGATCCCTCTCTCTTTTAATTTCCAATGTCAATAGATTTTTTAAATTTATTAAATAATTTTTGAGTTAATTTAAACAAATTTATCATCTTATACCCCTCCAACACTTCTCATTGCATACTTCTCTAATTGATTGTCTTGAACTGTAGACTATGTTCTCACTTTAGAAGGACCCTTTTAGATGATATTGCACAATTAAAACTTGAAAATGGTGATAAAATACCTAATTTAAAGTTTTAAATACTAATTATCAATTATTTGTATCAATTTTAATCTTATTCACTCTATACCAATGCTTACACCATCAAACTAGTTCACTGTTGTCACAATCAAACACAATCAACTATGTTGGGGAGAGTGACATCTTGTAAGTGAAGATTCCTTTTTGAAAAGGATAAAAAAATATATTGGAACATATTAATAAATTATAATCAACTTAAATAGACCAATTTTTATGTTTCCATTCCTAATTTCTTCTCATGGATGACATAAAAACTCATAGTCAGTTGTCGGTGCACATTTCAGGGGAAGGGACATCTGTAGGTGTGTATGGGAAACAAGAGACAATATATCATCCTCTTTATTTGATAATTTATATAATAAAAATCAATTTAAATATTTTTAATCATTCCATCATAGTGTCCTAGTATAGTGTTTCAAATTGTGGATGAAGAGGTCTCTTTGGGACTCAAAATTGTAGGTGATCACTTCCTGTGTTTAATGCATAAAAGCACATTTTTAGGCCTCCAAAAAACCAATTTCCATTTATGATATACCCTTAAAACTTTTTATATCCATTTTAATATGTATATAATACAATAAAAACACACTTATATGCATTAAGAGTCTTATAAACCTTGTCATATAATATTCACCAAATAGCCCAGATCTTTGTTTTCACTTTTTTGGGGAAGTCTCCATGAACTCAGTCCTTGCTTCTTCCAAGATGGCTTACACCTTATTTTTCCCTTTTTACACTTAAAATAGGTTTTTTATCATCTACATAACATGTTATGACTTTAATAAGAGTTTCACCTCATGGTCCAACACTCCTCATGACACCTTTGACTCTTTTTTAAGCCCCCTGTAGGTGGTTATGGTCATGTACAGGCAGTGGATCTTTGAATGGTTCTTACTTCTTATTTTGTCAATATCACACCTAAAATAATGTATTATATGATTTCAAAAAATTATAGGTCATCAATAATTTTTCCAACTTATCTCATCTTCTCCATACAAGTACCTCTAAATCTCTGACAATGCCACTTGTAGGTGAATATTTCATATACAGGCAGTGAGTGCAAATCTACATAGTATGTAAGATGTGTGAGTTAAAATAAAGTTTGGTCATTTTAAAAAGTTTTTAAATAGAATTTCCTCACTATAAATATATATTTATTAGTTCAAACATGCCTATCAACATTATATTCTCTATGAGGGACCCTGTAGGTGCATTTTAATGGCAGGAGATTGTGAGTTTAGGTAGTGAATAGTAATATAAGTAGTGTATAAGAGATATATGCTTGATATTCAATATAAACCTTCACCAAGTTACAAAATACACTCTTACCACTCAAAAATATTTTAAACACCTATTAGAGCTTGTTTCTATCATGGCATTCTTCTGAGATACTTGTATATTCAAGGAGTTGCCTGCATATGCAGTGCACTAATTGCACCCATGGAACATTGTTTGGATAATGAGACTAAAATGTGAATGGGGTAAATATATAATTATAAACATGATGATAAACCTATTAAAACTTATTAAATTCACCATCAAATCATGAAGATCCTAAAAATGGTGGAAAATTGCGTATCATCCCAAATGAGACTAATCTACCAACTTGAGATGATTTTATCACCAAAAAACTATGAAAACTAAAAAAACATGAAGATATTTTTTGAATATATCCAAAATCCTATAGATTCAACATAACTAACTATATTGTATATAATTTTCCAAATTGGACCAAAATGTATAAGGTGCAGGAAACAATGAGAAGAAAAACACAGTCAACTTGTTAGAGATGGTTCATAAATCATGGTTGATAAATACTTTAAATCATGTTATTTAAATGAATATATATGATTTTAATACCACCTCCAAAATGGGTTTGACATATAACCTCTCCAACTAGTTATAATAAGCACAACCCGTTAACCACTTCTATGTGTCTAGAAAGGCAAAGAAGGAGCAAAATAGGTTTAACTCGAATTTGGCACTTCCAGAGCATTTAAAATATGGAATTTAGTATATGTAATATGAAGAGGCATTCTATTACCTTCTCCCATGTGTAAATCTCTCTCATAGGTTGTACAAGTGCTAAACTCCCCTTTTTTCATTGATTACTTGATCTTTAGTTAGATAACCTACAAGTTTCAGAGGAGACTAACATTCCTGATAGGGAATCTAAATTATTGGATGTTTCAAAGGAAATAAGGACATTTTTTCAATCCATGCCACTTGCATTTACGACCCCAAAAAACTTTCTAAATGACTCAAAGTGACATATAGATTAATTAGACCATGATCAAGGCTAATATATCATTAAATGAAATCAACAGACCTATAATACACCCTATGACATAATAATGGACCCCTAAAACATCTAAAAAACAATTTTTTACCTATAAGGCTCCGAATTTGACCTATAGAGTCAAATTTGGTCAACAAATGGGAGACTCATAGGGATATTATGCTTGCTATACTAGAGATCAGTAGCCTTATCAGTCCATTAGGATTAGGGCATCATTTGAATTATGAAACACAATAATAACACTTTGACCATTGACAATAAGCTTTGATCAATACAAGACCAATTTACTACCTCAATCACACAAAACAAAGGACACACAAAAAAAATAAACAAACTAACCAGACACACACACGCGTGCGCACACACACACACATGCTCAAGGAACTTAGAGAAATTTAAATATATATATATATATATATATATATATATATATATATATATATATATATATATATACTATGCACAACTAGAAACTAAGCATACCTCTTTTTCAAGATCAACAGTAAAGTTTCTTGAATCTTCATCTTCATGAGATGAATCATAGTGGCAAGCATGTTTCTCCTTGGATTAGATGCTTTATAGATCAAACCTATTCCTTGGCACTTCACTTGTTCTACTCTCAAGTATCTCATCCTTAAATAGGTCTCCAATGTAAATATATTCTTGTTAAACTTGTACACATACCTCATAGTACTGCCCACTCTTCATTTCATGATCAATTTGTATCTCCTTAGTAGGCATGGATTCAAGAGGAGTAGTTTCTTGTTCCTTAAAATATTGAGGCCAATATAAGTTTATTCCATCATTTCAAATATGATGTATTTATCCCAATTTATTGAGAGGATGATAACACATATTGATGATTTCAAACATATCATCATGGTATGCATATGCTTCTTGAAAGGACAAATTTGAAAAGTTACTTATTCTTTGCATACACACTTGAGTGTCAAGGCTACCTTATCCATTTTTTATTAAATCATAACCTCCTTGAAGAAGAGTATAAATTTATATAATGAATAAAAATATGTCATCCAAAGGCTAATTAAAGACTTTTTCATTCCCATCTATGATGTCTTGGATAGTGATGAAAGATTCAATGATGATTTCTTCTTCTTTGTCAAATGGAAAACATTCTTCCATATCAACCCAATCAGAAGTTTAAACACAAGAGACCACCTCTTCATCAACATTTAGAACCTTTTGAGGTTTCTGAAGGTTCATCTCAAAATCCATAACATAACTTTGGTTCTCAAGGGCTGCAAGATCCTCAATTTCCTTCTCCCTCTTGGTAATGCCCATACTAGGCATCTTGTAATCATGTGACTTAGTGTAATGAGGTTCCCAAGGAGCTATATTTTAATAAAACAAGAGTTTTAAATTTTTATCAACCAAATTATTTTATTTATATTACCATACCATAGGTCCGTCAAGGCAAAGGGTGATGGGGTGAGGACAAGATGAACTAGTTGGTGGAGGTGGAACATAGAACTCAAAATCAAATTAAGAATGAATTGTAGGGGATTCTTTTGGGATATATTGAGGAAGGGGAGGCAGACCTTAGGCTAAAATAGCTTGATTTTATTCCTTACATTTTATAATAACTTCATTTCAATATGATTGAGTTTGATCACTCTCTTAGTGAAGGTTAAATGGGGTGTATTTAGGCATAGGATCTTCTTTTTGGTCTAAAACTTCCATCACACATTAACTCAACAATTTCATTATTGACTCTAATTATTCAATTTTCTTGGATAGGTTATCTTAGAAAAGTCTCTCTTTAATTTGATATGCATCTTCATGATGATAAGGAGTATAAGAGGATTGACATGGAAAACAAGAGGTCTCTTGAGGAAGGGTGGGAGGGTCTTGCATAAGATCACTCTCTTTCTCAACTTCACACTATTTATTTAAGATTTTATCCTCTTTCTTTCTCCATGATTACAATACCATATTATAGCTTAATATGATAGGATTATAATTATATTCTTGAGGTAGTGATGCAACTTGAGGAGTGGATGAAGTGTTTAAGAATCTTGGAATCTCCTTAGTCTTGGATCCTCCACCTTGTCTACAACTTGGGATTTCATATCGAGAGGTCACTTCTTGAGGTGGGGATGCAATTGGAGAGGGAAATAAGGGATTAAATTTCACTTCCTTTGTTAGTGATATGGAATGATGCATATAATTAATTGACAACTCAATCTACCTATCAATATTTACTTCAAAAATAAGGTTTGTCTTCCCAACTCTCTCTTCTAGCTAATTGGGAAAAAAATGGATTTGATAAGATTTATTGGACTCATGAGTAGGGGTGAAGTAGGATTGATATCAATCTTGGAGAGGTGGATATGAGGGTAGATATAATTGGTGAGGCTTCTCCTCATAAATTCTTAGCCTATCTTATAAATATGCAATCAAGCCACCCACATCTAGCATCTCACTTGTAAGCCTTTGCCAATTGGCTCTCTCAATAGGTGCCCACTCTCTTTTAACTAGATCTAATTCATATCTCACCTTATGAATAAAATAAGTAGGAACATATTAACCATGTCCCCTTAGTGTATCAAGCTTTATGATGTACCTCTCATATCCCAAGAGAGTTTGCTTGAAATTGAAAATGGACTAATTTGATAAGTGACTAGGTTGACTAAGAGGAGCACTATATTGAGAAGGATGGTTGTACGACTGATATTAGAGCTGATAAGAATCATATTGGAATTGGTAGGGATCATAACAAGGCTGATATGGAATTACATAGGCTTGGGATACCTCACCAACTTATGTAAAATAGTACTCAACACCAAAATTAGCCATGGAACCTCATTGAAAGCAAAAACACAAAGAAAAATATTACTAATAATCTTCAAAAGAAAAACCTGAGCTACTTGTCTAGATGATGTAACTTTGGAGTTGTCATTGATGCTTTGATAGATGCCTCCAAAGGATCATGTTTTGAAAGATAACACAAAAATTCTTTCAACATCTTGGACTAATAGTTCCACCAGACATGCCAAAAACTATTGTCACTTTGATTTGAACCCTTTGAGGAGATGTCTTACCTCTCCTCATCTAAGTGGCATAATTGAAACACCTATAGGCTATAGGTGAGCCTAAGAATAAGGTGAATCTGTAGATAGGGCTAGCTCCCTTGATGTACCACTTATAGACCACTACTGCACCTAAAATTTGCGAGGGAAAAGGGAGAGAAAATTGAAAGTAAACTATCCTAAAGGAGGTGATACACCAAATTACTTGATAACTACCAACCAATTACATGTTACATATGAGAACAAGGTACTAACCAATCATACACTTCTCCAATCTGTATCTTATCACATCAATATTTCATTATGAGGTTGTGATGAATGTTTAGGCTAGGAGTATTAGACAAGAGGCCTAAAATGACACTACTTGAATATAATAACTCACTCAACCTTGACAAATCATAAAACACTTCACATGACCTATAAGAAGAAGCTTTCTAACTACAAATAGGTGAGAGAATGAGACAACATTGTAAGGAAACAAAAGTCATCACTAAGCAAGATCAATCAGACAAGTAAAACACAATATGGAAAGTCATGGAAGAAGTAAAAATCAATAGTCTTTATTGATCCATGATATGAAAATGAGAAGGGCTTTACCATACTCAGGTGGATCATGATTTACAAAGGCCAAAATGGCTAGTTATTATAGAACTTGAGAGAGAGAAGAGAAGATGAAAGTCACAAGGTCACAAGGACACTTTTTGAGCTAAAAAATGAGTTACATGTGACTAGGAAGAGGATGTGAAATGGACCATGAAAGGTCAGAATAGAAAAGTGGCATCCCAAGGCATGAAACTCATGAAAAGTGGCATGAAATTCCCTTTACTAGCTCTGAAAAATGCCTTCATTATTCACCTCTATTTGAATGTCCCAAAACTAACTAGGGATGGGTATAATAATTATAATGAGAGGGAAGGATTTTAGACATGCCTCTCCATGAATTTGTTGCAGTCTTGATTACCTAGATTCCTTTGAAAGTGAGCCATCACTACCTGCACTTAAAGAAACTCCTCTTTCACACATCTTACATACTTAGATTCCAAAAATGAATCATTTTTAAATTTTAATTTATTAAATGAATTTTATGACACTTGGTAAGACCCTACATGGCCTTAGAGGCATCAGGAACACCTTAAACTCAACCCACTGGAATCTTTTCACCCTTCTCACTATCATGTTCACTATGCTAGTTTTGACAAGATGAGATGAGAGATTTGGTATGAATAATCAGGTATTTTTAAGATTTTTTAAATGTATATGAAGAGTTATCTTAAGTCTTAATATTCCTTCCAAAGTTTATTTCATCTCTTGAATCTCTTAAAACATGTACAATGCACAAAATAGTAAAAAATACCCTGTTTTGTACCCCATCCATACAATCCAAAAGAATGGAGAGTATCCTATGAGAGTTACCTACAACATATAATCATCTTTATGGGGAAAATATTCCATTAGATTAGTTTTCCATCTTCATTTCCTTCATTAGGTCCTTATCCAAGGGTTTGCAAGGGTTTTAGGCCAGTTCCACTTTTAAGCTTTGTTCATAATAATAGGACGTTGGAATTGAAAAAAAATTCCACAAGAATGATCTTAATGAACTATTATAACACCTTTAAACCTATTTTATCTCCATTCAAAGCATAAAAAATAGATATGAGCTTACAAACCTCTCTTATCAAGTTTGTTTCTTGACTTTACATAGGCATGAGATGGCCTTAAAGCCAAAAAATGGATTATATTGGTTTATCCTACATCCCAATAGGTTATAAACCTATTTAATTATCCAAAAAACATGTTATAATAGGTTATAACCCTCACTTCATGTGAAAAGTGAAAGTGACTCTCCATTTGGCTTGTAGGCCTAAAACTCGGCCTTTGGGATTGACTGTAACATTGGAGTTCTAGGACACTTTTATGAGATTATCCCCTATGTGATTGATTCCTCATGTTTTTATATATGTGTTTTTACTCCTAACACCTTCTCTAAAGGTCCCTATATCTTCTGGTCTACTCTTTTGTCTCCTCTTCTTAAAGACAACAAAATTTGCACATAAGGGGTGTGCCCTCTATCTAAAACAAAACAAAGGGAACTTCCCCAATTTTATTAGGATAATTAATCATTGTAAGATATTATATAGTTTTTAAATAAATTTTAAATAAAATTTCATCCCTTTTTCATATGATTAGACCCTCCAAAAAGACTAAAAACTGAGATAGACTATTAGAAGAGGAACTGTGTGTAGGGTTTCACTATATGGATTGTGTATTGCAATATTAGATCCCTATCTCTCTTAATTTACACTATCAAGAGATTATTTAGATTTATTCCAAAATTTTTTAGTTCCTTAAAACACATTTATCATATTATACCCTTCCAACACTTCTAATTACATACTTCTCCAATGGACTATCTTAAACTATAGATTGTGCTCTTGCTTGATAAGGACCCTTGTAGATGATCATATATAGTTTTACCTTGATCATGGTGCTCAAAGACCTCATTGAAAGTTTTAATACTAATTATAAATTATTTGGATCAACCTTCCTCTTATTCATGATATACTAATGCTTACACCATAAAACTAGCTCACTATTATCATAGTCAAACATAATCAACTGTGTTGGGGAGAGTGACATATTGTAGGTGAAGATTATTTTTTAAAAAGGATACACAACACTCTTGGACCCTATAAAATAATTACAATCACCTCCCATATACCAAATTTTATTTTTCCATGCCTAAGTCCTTCTCATGGATGACATAGAAACTCACAGTCAGTTGTAGGTGCATATTTTTAGGGGAAGGGACACCTGCAAGTGTGTACAGGAAACAATAGATAGTATATCATCCTCTTTATTTTATCCTTTAGATAATAAATGTAACTTTCAATAGTTTTCATCATTCTATCCTAGTGACCTAGTCTAGTTTTTCAAATTTTGGATGAAGAGGTCTTTTCAGGTCTCAAAACTATAGGTAATCACTCCCTATGTTTAGTGCATAAAAGCACAACTTTAGGCCTCCAAAAAACCAATTTCCATTGATCATCTACCATTAAAACTTTGTATAGTCCTTTTATTATATATATAATACAATATAAATATGCTTAAATGCACCAAGAGTCTTATAAACCTTGTCATATGATATTTTCCAAATGGCTCAGACCTCTGTTTTCACTTTGTTTGAGAAGTCTCCCTTAACTCAGTCCTTGCTTATTCCAAGATGATTTACACCTTATTTTTCCATTTTTACACCTCAAATATGTTTTTAATGATATAACATGTTATGACTTCAATAATATTTTTACCTCATGATTCAACACTCCTCATGACACCTCTAACTCTCTGTTAAGCCACCTTCAAGTGGTTATGGTCATGTATAGGCAGTGGATCTATGAATGGTTCTTACTTCTTAATTTTTCTATATCACACCTCAAATAATGTATTATATGATTTCAACACATGATAGGTAATCAATAATTTTTTTAAATTATCTCATATTCTCCATATAAGTACCTCTAAATCTCTACCAATGCCACTTATAGGTGCATACTTCATATATAGGTAGTGAGTGCAAATCTAGATAATATGCAAGATGTGTGAGTTATAATAAATTTTGTTACTTAAAAAAAAGGTTTAAAATATACTTTAATCACTATAAATATATATTTATCATCTCAAACACTCCTATCAACATGATATTCTCTATGATGACACTTGTAGGTGCATTTTAATGGTAAGGGACTGTGAGTTTAGGCAATGAATAGTAATATAGGCAATTTTAAAGAGATATATGTTTGAGATTAAATATAAACCTTCAATAAATGAAAAAATATTCCCTTCCCACTCTAAAATATTTGAAACACCTATTAGAGCTTGTTTCTATCATGACGTCTTTCTGAGATACTTGTATATTCAAGGAACTGTCTACATATGCGTAGTGCATTGACTGCACCTATTGAACATTGCTTGGATAATGAGACTAAAATGTTAAGGGGGTTAATATATCACTTTAAATATGAGGATAATCTTATTAAAACTTAGTAAAGTCACCATTAAATCATGAGGATCCTAAAAATGGTGGAAAACTGCCTATCATCCCAAATGAGACTAATCTACCAACCTATGATGATTTGTTCACCAAAACAACATAAATGTTTAAAAATAGCATGAAGATAATTTTATAATATATCCAACATCCTATGGAGTCAACATTACCAGCTAAATTGTATGGACTTGTCCAAATTAGAGCAAAACTTATAGGGTGCAAGAAACAATGAGAATAAAAACATAGTCAACTTGTTAGATATGGTTAATAAAGTTTGGTTGACCAATAATTTAACTCTTATTATTTAAATTAATTTATTTTAGTGCACTGCCACCTCCCAAAGGTGTTTGACTTGGAACCTCTCCAACTAGCCATAATAAGCACAAACCTTCTAACCACTTATGTGTGTCTAGAAAGGCAAAGAAGGAATAGAAATATTTTAGCTTAAATTTGTCACTTATAGATAATTTAAAATGTGTAATTTAGTTTTGGGAAGATGAATATATATTCCATGACCTTCTCCCATGTGCCAAACTCTCTCATGGGTCATACAAGTGCCAAACTCCCCTTTTTTAGTTGACTATTTGATCTTCAGTTAGATAACCTACATGTTTTAGATGAGACTAACATTATTGATAGGAAATGTGATTTAATTTATGTTTGAAAAGAAATAAGGACATTTTTACACCTTGAAAACCATGCCACTTGCATTTATGACCCCTAAAAGCCTTCTAAATGACTCAAAGTGACATATAGATTAATTAGACCATGATTAAGGCTAATATAGCATTAAATTACATAAAAATACTTATAATACACCATGTGACATAATAATAGACCCATAAAACATCTATTTTTTTTTACCTATAGGGGTCCCAATTTGACTTGTATGGTCAAATTTGGTCACTAGGTACAATCACTAAGAGGGGGGTTAAATTAATGAACCTAGATATTTTAACTTCAGTTCCAATCCTTTCAAAATATTAATCAATCAATACATACATTCATTATGCATACACATCATTCATATTAATGAACAAGAAAGATAATTAAAGATCAATCACATAACACATTACATATGTGGGAAACCCTCTTGGGGAATAAAACCCACTCTCAAGCCTACAAACACTTGGAATACTATCCTATAAGGTATTAAAAACAAGAGACTAGTCAAATCCTCTTAACCAAGATTTAATAAAATGCTTTTTCCATAAGGAGAACCTTCCCTTAAGATGATCCACCCCTTTAGACCACTTACTTTTAGTAAAACACCTATTTTACAAGGAGCAAATGTGCCTAAGGAATACCAAATCATTTCGACCCTCCTTTGATAAGAACACTTACACCTTAGAACTAATGTCTTTAACACTTGATGATTTATGTATGGATATCATTATTCTCACCTTTTAGCAACAACTCTATCACTTGGCACACCCTATTGGCCAAAGCACATTACATACTTGGACTAACATATAAAGATCAATTAGGACACATTACATATTCCAACTACCCCATTCTTCAAATATTTAATCAAACTAACTTTAGCACATCTAAAACAACTCTATCACCACATTAATAACATGATCAGGTGGTCATACACATTGTCCATACTTTGATTAGTCTCTTAAACCAGCCACCAAGTTCACACAGTAACCAACTATCTTTCACTTATCCTCAATTTGTAGGAGAACTACTCAAACATTAGAAATATGACCTAAAGGTCATACATCTAGTCCTCACTCTACTATTCTCATCAACCCAACCATTGAGAACACTTAACCTCTTCTCTTCTTTATTTTAATGCACACACTACTCCTCTCACAAGCCTAGAAACCATCTCCTTTGGTTTCTCTATATATACGGATTTCATGATTAACAACATCATGATTGGCCATTAGACTTGCCCTAACCCTTAATGAATCTAACACATAAAGACATAGATCAATTACATCTTCATAGGTCATCCATAACATCTATGGGTCACCTTTAAGTAGCTACATCTTTCAATAAGGCCCTTGTAGCTCTTTTAGGTCTCATGGAGACCTATTCAACCATATAGCACATCATCGAGCAAAAAAATAATATATGACTACTTCAAAAAGCATGAACCCATGTCACATGTTCTATAGGTCATCCTTAAGTGTCCATATCCATCATAATACCCTTTTGCTTAAGCACAAAAGGCTTAAATAATAGTTTATGTACACACTCATTATGAACAAACACATATTCACCTTCTAAACCATTGTTCATACTACATATGAATGGTCAAACCTTCATAATACACACAAAGCATCCTTATGGAGTCTAAAATACTCCCTAATAACCAATTCATCAATAGATAGCGAAACAACATCAAAAAAATCTCAAGCAATATTATTGGGTCACTTACAGTCCATACACAAACATAGTCAAATTTAAACCTCAATATTTATGACTATACACACTTTTAGATCTTTAAATTTATTTTCCTAAATGCACCTTGGAGTCCTTTACAAGTTCACTTTTTACACCATAATCAAATATATTCCCGACCAAAATATATGTTCCAAAAACCATAGACTGGTTTTTCTCTTTATTAATTTTAAATATTTAGAAGAAAACGATCATAGTTAAACTTCAAACACTATGCTTGCATCTTGTGTCTTCGCTAATCAAATTAAACATACACCATCGATCTTGTTCAATCTTTAACACATAGGTACCAATTCTTAAACATTAAGCCTCATTTAATTTTACCTCATCTCGTGAAATCTATAAATTTTGATTCAATGCACTCCATCGATCTATGTGAATCAACCAGGTCTTTAACTAGCAATGCTCATCGTTCTATCAATCTATATGAACACCCACTCACCATTAGATCTTTATAATTTACATTTATTCAATCATTATAAAATCTGTATTTCTATCCATCTCACTACTTATTGAAATATTATAGTAGATGCACTTCATTGATCTCCTTTGAGACTTGCTCAAACTTTACATCTTGCATATTTGACTATGGGGACCATTGTAATCTGCCTAGAAGGTCAACTTTGGACCTCAATAACTTTTATCATGTTCCAACACATGATCTCATGTTTGGACCAAATTATCCCTTCACATAGGATAATCCATCCATATACTAAGGAGATCTTAGAAACTTCACATGAGTGATATATATCACCATTAAAATGCCTTCTCAAAATATTTTGTCACAAAGCCAATTATGTCAAAATCTACCTAGGAGGCCAACTTTTAACAAGCATATATTTTTATTCACTTCATCACATGACCTGAAATGTATCAAAAATTAAATAGGAAAAAAAATAAACAAGCCCATATGATCACCTTCTCTTGAAACATCCACACGTGTGATATATAACTTCATCAATATGCTTACTCATCTCTTTCTTGCCTCATGCAAATTTGGCTAAGTATGGGAAAACACTAGCAAAATGCCTAGGAGCCCAAATTTTCACCCACATATATTTGATTTTGATTAGGTACATGACCTAAAATTTAGTGCATAGCTACTAGGGAGTAATATGATCATAACCATATGACAAACTCCCCCTGACTCATCCACATGTGGCAATGGTGATCTCAACAAATTACCCACTTAGATTTTCTACCACTACACCCAAAATATCTAGATGAAAACTATGAACTAAAAAATGAATTACACTTATGTGTACAAGCTCTCAAAGCATAAAAGATAACTTAGGAACCTCTTGCACATGATAAATACTTCATACTCATCCCTAACCATCTCTAATCATACCAAAACAAAAGATCAACCAATCATACTTCAAACATACTAAGACAAGCACATTACACACTTTGTCATTGTCACGTAGGCTATCAAAGCACTTCATCCACTCACTAGGACACCTCAATGACATCACCATGACATCATTGACAAATCTCCAATAATCTCCCCCTTTGTCATTGATGTCAACAAACATCATATGTAGCAATATACAACTCACCTTCTCTCTCTTCAAGCACTCCCATAACAAGAACTTTACCCCTCTTTGACATAATGACAAAGTGGGAACCAACTAATCTTGAAGACATGAAAATACCATAGATAGAAAATTACCATCTTAGAAAGATGATACAAACTCCCCTTACCTTGAGCCTAATTTTGCTTGCCTTGACAACTTCCTCTTGCTCCATGCCAACACTCTCTTCAACCAAGCACTAAAACCAATGAAGAAATAACACAAAAAACCATATTAAATATGATGTAACACATAAATAAACATTTGACAGGAAATATTACTAATAGCTTTGAAAAATTAAACCATTTTGAGCATCTTTAGATCTCCACACACTATTAAGAACCACCATATAGGCTTAATAGCCTTCTCTCTCAAACCACCTCAAAAACCACCAACAGAACTTCATGCCACATACCAAATAGGAAACATGATCTAAAAAACTTGGGAATTCTCATTGAAACATGCATACCTTGCTCTTTTGGAAACACTGAGCAAAAACATCAAATCTTCATACTAGACCTGTCTAAACTTCTTATAGCTTTACCTAAAACTTGTAGAGCCCATATCTTTCAGTAAATATATCTTCAAGATCTAAAAATTCATATCTAGATCACTCTCATATGCCCCATCAAACACACCAATTTGAAACAACTCGCTCACCCTATGCTATATACTTTTTTCACAAAACAACTACCCAATTAGGTTTCCAACTTGACAAAATTTTAAATAACTTGAGAACCACAAACCTTAAAATATTTGTAAATCTTGATTTGACAACCCATTTGGCCCATTAAACCTATAAAAAAGCCTCAGACCTCAAATCATAAGGTAGACCACTTTTCTAGCATATCTCAAAACCTTAGAATCTTAAAAACAAACAAGGTCAACAAACCTCCTTTTGGTCAATGCACACCTCTAAAACATTTTTAACACCTGGATACACCCATCACACACTTTTGGACCAAAAATTGAGCCTTCATAGCTTTGGGAGCCTTGGCTTCCTATAACCCTTATTAGGCATGCTTGCCCTTAAGCCAAACACTAGAAAATTGAGAGCACATAAAAATCTCCATTTTGACTTCAACATATCTTCAAACCACAAAACCACCTAGAGCATGCTAGAATAAGGTCAAAAAACCTTTATATGTAAAAATATCATCTTGAGAAAAATATAAATCCTCCTTTGCAACTTGGAAACCTTTAATCTGACCCTGTGGAATGACCATATACAACTATCGACATCATGAAATTACTATGACAACACCACAACATATATCCTTATCTTCTCTCTTATATTTAGCTACATAGTCCTTTGATCCTAAGACCAGATTAATTACAAATATCCCTCTTTATTTATGCATGAAGATATAATACATCACCAAATCACCTAACTTGGTTTGATCAAGTCATCATCTCAAGCTGCTTGGGTTTACATCTGTAGAAGACAACACCATATCTTCAACATGATTGAATAATTTCACATATGCTCTCCCTCACTCCATGATCTACCTAGATCAAGACATCTTCAACCAAATCTATATCTTATTTTTACACTTTAGAAACTAGAACTTTTGCCTGTAGACTTTACATAACTAGTTTCATTCTTTCATGACAAAAAACACTAAACTAGGCTCAACCATGAATTATAATCATGTCACCAATTGATGAAAACATTGCATATTCTTCACCGAATGTTTACTTAGATCCATATATTAAAAATTATATATTAGCATTATGTAAACACCCCTTAGGATTTGTAGACATCAAACCCTCAAGTTATTACCTTTCACTCTTTGAGCTAATTCTTCAAAAAATTGACACGCAAGTCTTTCAACAAAAAAGTCCTTCATAGTAAGCTAACATATCTTCTCATGACCTTTCTTGTCAAAAAACATCAATCAATTTCAAACCAACATCCACCATGCTTCTTCTTTATACAAATTGTCTCTTTGAAGCTCAGAGAGAGACACCCTTTTGACATAGTGAAACTAAAATTCCTAAAATTCTGGAGACTCTTATATCTCCATACCTTTCTCTAACTTAAAATATTGCTATAATTTGAATGGATGCTTGACTTCATTCTTTTTTTTAGATTTTCAACAAAATTTGTCAACAAAAACTCTTGATTTTCCTTCAGGTCTATCATGGAAAATAAGCCATCTTTAGTCTTATTTGATAGATTTTTCCAAGATCTCTGAATACCGGCCACATGATAAATATCAAATTCATGTAGAGGCAGAATGAGAGATCTAAAAACAAGAAAATCACACAAAGGATATGTTTTCATTAGCCACTTTAGGCAAAAAAAAGTACATTTAAAGTGAGATTAGGTCACTAAAAAGGTAAAACCCTAACTCACAATTAGAACCCACTTAAAGTTAAATGACCCCTAATGACTTAATTAACTAACCTAAGTAAGCTAAAAATATGTGTAGATAAAACCAATAGGTGGGAAACATCCTACACTAACACCCCCCCTAAAGTGTAGCTTAGGTGGGTATACGAATTGGGTCCCAACAATGAGGCCTAATGAGGTACCCAAGTACAATGAAACTCCCATAAACTAGGGTAAAGGAAAAAAAAATTAAGAACAAAATTCCTCCCCAAAAAGAGAGCAAAGAAGAGAAAAGGACTAAAAATCCCCACTAAGGTCTAAAATTGAATGTAGCCATCTGGTGTCCCCTAGAGGAATGCTCAGAAGTGACTATGAATCAAAAGTAGATGCAGTGAAGAGTGGATTACCCTGGAATAATGAGTTTGTCTGCTAAGTGCTTGATGGATATTCAACAAAGGTGTAATTCCTATGAAAGGAATGATCCATATAATATGAGGTAGGTGTCCCAAATACTCTATGCCAAGGTGTTGCAATAGAAGCAAAGGCAAAGAAGGTTTGTGAAATCCTCTATAACTATGGAATAGAATGCCCAATGTTTATTGTGTCCTAGATCATTAGACTGTTACCCTATAATTTTAGAATTAGACCATAGGTAGGTGGGTCAAAAACTAAGTTTTGAATATTTGGAAGGTGACATGGAGATGGTGGAGGTGTATCCACTTCACTCTTGTAGTTATCTTCAAAAGAAGAGTTGTCAATATTAGAAAGAAGATCAAGCTCAGAAGTGTCAATAGGTATAGGTGAGTCCAAAAAGGAATTTAAATAATTGAAGGAGAGTCAAGATAAAAGTATTAAAAGTTATATAGCTGAGTCTGATGATCGACCATTCCCATAGCCAAAATAGTATCACTATGTAACTCCTTGATGTACACTAAATTTGGAGTGAATTCAACTCACATGTCTAGACCAAGGTGAGTGATCTGGTAAATTGATAAGGGATTAGTTGAGATTGAGGGCACACTTAGAAAATTATTGAATGTTCCACCACTCACTTAATAGACCTCCCAAAAACCTTTTTAGAAGTGTTATCACCCAGTTGTATAAAAGACATGTCACATGGTTCCAAAGAATTGAATTCAATCTGTGAAGAGGCCATGTGATGTGAAGTATCAAAGTCAATGATCCATGTAGGAGGATTTGGAGGCACAACTGCAACTAAGGCTTTGCCCTTTTTTTTCCCCTTGCTATTCTATTTTGCCTTTTCTTTGCCAAATTTGTTTGCCTTAGTGGATTCATGGGTTGATGAAGATGGTTTGATAGAATCTAGAACACCTATGTTGTTCTAAATAAGAAGGCTAATAAGGTGGTAAATTTGTTTCTTCAAACATTTATTCTCATCATGCTTACCTAAGAAATGCCCACATTTGATCCAATATTTCTTAGGCTTATGACTGGAAGAAGAGGTCACATTATTTGATTTGGAGGTGGAAATATTTTCTCCCTTCTCAACATTTTTCTTGCTCTACTTTCTCTCTCTACTATTAGAAGCCTTATCTTTCTCAGTAAGTAATGTGTGAGATTTAGATGACTTTAATGTACCCATCTGTATCAACTTATCTTTCTCTTGAATTAGGTTAGCAACAAAGGTATCTAAGGAAGGCATCTTCCATGCAGTGTCAAGAGCACTCTTAGTAGCATGAAAAGTGGATGCAAATATAGAATATTTATGACCCATTTTAGAGAGTATTGGCAAAATAAGTTGTTCATCTTTCTTATCAATTCCATATGCTTTCAACTGAAATATCAAAAGTCTAAACTTGGTGAAAAAATATTGAAGAGTGTCAAAGTCATTTGGGCTCAATCTAATGAGCTTATTTTCTAGCTCATGTCCTCTCATCACATCTTGCACTCCAAAGAAATTGGATAGTGTGGTCGACACTTCAGTAGGTGGTTTGGTAGATTCAATGTGAAAGAGGAGATCAGGAGAGATTAAGAAACACAATAGTCCATGAACTTTGTCAAAATGATTAAACCATTTGATTTTTGCTCCAACATCAGTAGGTTTAGCCTCAATGGCCATTATATTTTGATGGCAACCCTTGGATTACAAAATTATTTCCATTTTAGGTTTCTAATGATAATTATATGGTGTAAGTGGACTAATAGAGAGTGAATCCATAGTGCAAAAGTAAATATTACTGTAGTAAGTAAAGAAGTGATACAAAAAAAAGAAAGACTATATGCACAACAAACACACAAGTACCCACTTAGAACTATTAGGAAATGACCCCCTCTAAATGTCTCAAATACAAGCATGCTTGTATAGACATCAGATTCAACTAAAAATATGTCTTGAGTAGTAGGTGCATAAGTACAAGGAACTAGAGGAATGTCGAATACAACTGATAATGTGTTCAAGAATGTATAAAAAATGTGAAATTTTTGTATAGCTATAGAAGACCCAATGATAGGTCCAATGTGTAGAGCATTAAAAAAGCACTTTTGAATAAAATGACACTCAAAAAGGAATTACTGATCAAAATTTATGGCACTTACAAGTTCATACTTCAACATATTCCTAGACCCTTTCCAAAAATGGAATTTCACCAACAATACGAAAATGGAAACAACTTAAGTCTTTTTATTCATTACCTTTCACCTAAAATTTGATGGCTTTTGAAATGTCATGCATTTACTTACTTGGGGTTCTGAACAACTTTAGGTTCTCAAACTACTTCAACATATAAAAAGTTATAAGCAGTTGACCTTAGAAAACCCGATTACTTCTTTCTAGTGTATTTTGTGTTCTTAAAACAACATGACTTATTACTTAAAAGGGAAGTAATAATTAGTAAGTAGTTGACTTTTAAAAAATTTAATGGGTCTTCTTAGTGTATTTTAGGTTCTTTAACCTACACAACTTTGACATTTCAAACAACTTCAGCTTATAAAATAAGTAATGAGTAACCGATCCTAGAAAACCTGAATGGGTCTAGCGAGCAAGTAATTGGGGTTGAGAACCCTGATTACTTATAAGTTGTCATACTAGAGAATCCCCATTACTTATAAGTAGAAGCACTTGAGAAACCTAATTGGGGGTATGATCAAGTAGTCAAGTAGTCAGGGTTTAGAACTAATTACTTATAAGTTATCACCCTGAAGAAGTCTGATTACTTCCAAGTAAAAGCACTTGAGAAACTAGATTTCATTGGTGAGCAAGCGAAAGCACTTTAGAAACCTAATTTTGTTAGGGAAAAAGTAGAAGCACTTCAAAAACCTGATTTGGTTAGAAATAAAGTAAAACTTTGGAAACCTGATTTGGTATATAGAGAGTAAATCAGGGTTTACATGCTGGATTACTTCAGCCGCACAGATGATGACCAAATAGAGTAAATCAAGTTTTTTGGAAAATTCATGAACTTTCTCAAAAAACTAAATACAACCCATCTGAGATCTCAAAAACCCAAAAACTATATGCAAATAGATTTTATATCTAATGCCTTTTGACATGAGTTTCAAGGTAGTTTTCAAAAAATGCCTTCAAGGTCAAAAATGGTGGCCATACAATATGAAAAAATAGCAAGGTGAATGCAAGAAGATCTTACCAAAGGAGATAAATTCATGAATATATCATTAAATCTCTTGTACCATGATAAATTTCACCAAGATCTCTGAATAACATCCATGTGATAAATATCAAATTCCTGTAGAGGCAGAATGAGGGCTCCGAAAATAAGAAAATTCCATAAAGGAAATGTTTGCATTATCCACTTTAGGAAAAAATAAATTACATATAACTCACAATTATAACCCACTTAAAGTTAAATGACCCCTAATGACTTAATTAACTAACCTAAGTAAGTTGAAAAGATGTGTAGATAAAACCACTAGGTGGGAAAAAGTCTACACTAACATTATCTGAGACACTCTTAGAAGATTTATCATTAATTTTCTTACCATCCTTCTTCTTTGTAGTCATTTTATTTTCTTGACCTTTGAGCTTAAATTGATTTGTAACACATTCTTCTAAAGCAACTTTCTTATCAACCTTTTGACTAGAGTGATCAACATTAATAATCTTTGGTCTTCATAACCAAGAATGGCATTTCTTATGTACAATGTAAGTTTCATGTCCCTTGAAATTACCTTGAAGACCTATTGACTCTACTTGGGAATAAACTTGAAATATGACCACTCTCATGACAACTAAAACAAATAACATCATTTGTACCTTTTGACAGATCTGAGTTATGATTTATCTGAGACAACTTAGTGCTTCTTCCAAGGCTCCATGTGAACTCATTCTTAGAACTCATACTTCTAAAATCTTTCCCTATGACCATATTGAAAATAAGAATGATAATGTCCATGAAAAAAGCTTTCATACCTTATTGGATTGGGCTATCTAATTGGTCTTCTTTCAATGCTTTTCAAGTTTGTAATCTTCTTGATTTGCTCAACTTGTCTATGAGATATTCATGTTCATTCTTCAAAAAATTTATCTTAGTTTTCATCTCATCATATTCACCTTGCCTTGAACTCATTTTGACATTTTCTTCTTCTAACTAAGTCTTAAGATGTCTATATTTTTCTTCTCTTGTCTTTAGATTTACATTAGTTGCCCCTAACTGATCCTTGAGATTGTTGATCTATTTTCCATCTTATTTGAATTTTTATGATTTATTTTGTTCTTTTTTAGGCTTACCTATATTTATTATTACCTTTTCATACTCATATTTTAGGGAAACAATATTATTCTTTAATTGATCATGTTTAACTTCTTTAGATTTCATGTTTAAACATGCAACCTCCATCTGAATTTTGAGAACTTGGATAGTCTCCTTATCCCTATTAGATTCTTTAACCATGTAATCCATAATTCTACATGCTTGTGATTTGATATGACAAATATTTTCTTCAAGAATTTTGACCATTGATCTCAACTCAATATTTTTTCCCTCAATTGCTTAGTCATCTTTAGACCACTTAGGATATACTTCAAGCTGTTAAGCTTCCTCCAAAGGACCCACTCTAATACTAATTTTTAGAGGTATAATCATTGAGAGAGGGGGTGAATTAGTGAGCCCAAATATTTCAACTCTAGTTCCAATCCTTTCAAACTCTTAATCAGTCAATACATACATTCATGAGGCATACACATCATTCATAGTAATAAACAAGAAAGACAATGCAAGATCAGGAACATAACACATGACATAAATGGGAAACCCTCTAAGGGAATAAAACCCACTCTCAAGGTTATAAACACTTGGACTATTGTCCTATAAGGTATTACAAACAAAAGACTAGTCAAATCCTCCTAACTAGGATTTAGTGAAACACTTGTTCCAAAAGGAGCACCTGCCCCTAAGATGATCAACTACTTTAGACTTGCCTTTAGTAAGACACCTATTTTACAAGGAACAAATACTCATAAGGAATTCCAACTACTTTAGACTCTCCTTTGATAATAACACTTCCACCTTAAAATTAATGTCTTCAACACCTAGTGATGCATTTCTAGATATCACTCTTCTCACCTTTCTGCAACAACTCTATTACCCAATGCACCCTATTATCCAAATCACATTACATACTTAAACCAACATATAAATATTAATTAGGACACATTACATATCCCAACTACCCCACTATTCAACTCTTCACTCATACTCACTTCATCATAGCTTCAACAACTTTGTCTATATTATAAACATGATCATGTGGTCATACACACTATCCACATTTTGATCAGTCTCTCAAACCAATCACCAAGCTCACATAGCCACTAGCTATCCTTCGCTCATCCTCAACATACTGGATCACTATTTAGACACCAAAAAAAATACCTATGGTCATACACACAGTCTTCACTCTGCTTTTCTCATAAACCTAACCATTGGGAAAACTTGACCTCTTTTCTTCTTCATTTTAATGCACACAATACTCCTCTCACAATCCTAAAAACCATCTCCTTTGGTTTCTCTATATATAGGGCTTTCATGATTAACAATATCATTGTTAGCCATTAGACTTGACTTAACCCTTAAAGTATCTGACACATAAATACATGGCTCAATTACATCTCCATAGGTTGGCCATAGCATCTATGGGTCACCTTTAAGAAGCTACACCTTTCAATAAGGCCCTTCTAGCTCTTATAGGTCTCATAGAAACCTATTCACCCATATAGAACATCATTGAGTAAAAGAGAACATATGACTACTTTCAAAATCATGAACCCATGCCACATGATCTATAGGTCCTCCTTAGGTGTCCATATCCATCAAAATACCCTTATAATTAAGCACAAAATGCTTAAATAATATTTTGTTCACCCAATCATTATAATCAAACACACAATCACCTTATATACCATTATTCATACTGCATACAAATAGTCAAACCTTCATAATGAACACCAATCATCCTTATGGACTCTAAAACACTCCCCAATATCCAATCCATCAATATATATATATATATATATATATATATATATATATATATATATATCATCATCATCAAAAAAATCTCAAATAATTTTCTTGGGTCACTTATAGTCCATACATGAACACAAAATCATCTTTGAACCTCAATATCTATGACTGTACATATTTTCGCATATTCAAAGTTCACTTTTTACACCATGGTTAAATTCATCTTAAATCAAAAGATATGGTCCAAAAACCACAAACTATTTTATCTATTTATTAAATTCAAATATTCAAAAGCAAGCAGTCACAGTTAAACTTCAAATACTATGATCGCATCTCATATCCTTGCTACTCAGATTAAACATGTATCATTGATCTTATTTGATATTTATCATATAGGCACCAATTATTAAGCATTAAACCTCAATCACTTTGACCTCATCTCATGTAATCTATAAATTTTGACTCAACGTAATTTGTTGATCTCTATGGATCAACTAGGTCTTTAACTAGAAACACTCACCATTTGATCAATTTGTATGAACACCCACTCACCATTATATATTTATCCTTTACCTTTACTCAGTCATTAAATAAAATGCACTTATATCCATCTCACTACTTCCTAACATCTTGGAGAAAATGTTCTCTATCAATCTCCTTTGATACTTGCTCGAACTTTACCTCTTGCATATTTAACTATGGGGACCACTATAATATGCCTAAAAGGCCAACAATGGACCATAATAAATCTCACCATGATTAGCTACATGATCTCAAATTTGGACTAGATGACCTCATCACATAAGAGAATCCATCTATATACTAAGAAATTTATGAAACCTTCACATGAGTGAGATATATCACCATTAAAATGCCTTCTTATAATCTTTTATCATAGAGCCAACTATGTCAAAACCTACCTATGAGGCCAAATTTGAACAAGCATATATTTTGATTCACTTCATTGCATGACCTAAAATTTAGTACAAATCAACTAAGAATAAAAAATAACAAACCCATATGATCACCTTCTCCTAAAACATCCACTTGTATGAGATATAACTTCATCAATATGCTTACTTAGCTCTTTTTTACCTCATGCAAATTTAGCTATGGGAAAACACTATCAAAATGCCTAGGAGCCTAACTTTGCACCTAAATATCTTTGACTATGCTTAGGTACATGACCTAAAATTTATCACATAGTAACTATGGACTAATATGATCACAACCATATGATCAACTCGCATTGAATCATCCTAATTCAAGCAACAATTCAAGTGATAATTTAGGTGATGGTTCTACGCTAATTGATGATATAACTTTTGAGATCCATAACTTTTGAACCATAGCTTTGATTGACTCCCCATTTGAACTGTTGGAAAGCTAAGAATGAGTAAAACATGGTGAGATGGCATAGAGATTTTCTTAGTGGGTTTTGACCCCTAAAAACCCAATAGAAGTACCCTAAGTTTTAAATTTAGTAGTGCAGTCTAAAAATAGTAAGTTTTTAAAAATAGTAATTCCTCTAATTTTGTATTGTTTTAAATCATGGAAGTTAAATCACTTAATCTCCCTCAATATTGGTGACCTTAAACATGCTCCTCCTAATTTTAAAATGTGTATAAATGAAGATGTAACCCGAAATGGAAATCAGACATCTCTTCCCAAAGATAAGCATATGTTTGTATTTGTAATCTTGAGTAATAAAACATCTCTTCTCATAGAAATCATTGTTAGTATGTTATTTTCATGTTCTTGAAATATCTATTAATCAAAACTTTTTAGTTTTGGATCAGTGGTATTAGAGTAGTTTGTCTTGAGAGTGTATGATCTCGAGGATGAGGTCAGGTTACAAGAAGCTTGGGTGGGAAATAATAGAGCTTCCAAAGTATCCACCTATTCATTCCAAATGACCTCAAATATTCACTTTAAATGACCTGAAATGACATTGAGACATCTGATCCCTTCAAGGAAATGGTAAATGAAGCCGTCCAATGTCAACAAGTGTAGATGTTGCAATAATTCTCCAAAATTCTCCAACAAATCATGATGGGAAATTATGGCTTCTCATTTGCACTTCCTGGCTCCTCATCTATGGAACATCCTTTTAGTTCCCTAACACCTTTTAAGGTTCAAGTGAATTTTGATATCTCTACATTTGAAGGAAAAATTAATGCTGATGCGGTATAAAATGAGTTGGATCAATTGTCTTCCTACTTTTCTATAAATAAATTCATCGATTGAGAAAAGATCACTTTTGCTCTTTTGAGAGCATCATTGCCCATGAAAAATTGGTGGGAAGTGTACAAAAATAGGTTTAGTATAGATGACATTAGATTTGAGGTGGAACCTATGTGGGATTATTTCATGGAAGTGGTAAAGGAAGAATACTATCCCATTGGTGCATATGATGATCTATACATATAGTGGCAACAACTTCAACAAGGTAAGGACCAATCTGTTCAAGATTACACTCACATTTTTAATTCTCTAATTATGATATTGGGCATCCAATAAAGTGCGAAACATGAGACTCTCAAATATCATGGTGGACTACAATGGTACATACAAGGGAAAATAGAACTCTTTAATTTGGAAACCCTCGATGAGGCATAAAAGTTCGCAGTGAAGATTGTGCAGAAGCATGTAAGAAAGAATATGAAGAGTCATCCTTCAAAATGGAAAAGTGACAAGGAAGGTCAAACATGAGTCTAACATTGAAAGCAAAAAAGAGTTTCAAGATAAGAAACCCTAGAAGGGGAAGACTAGAAAATAGTGTGATTACGACAAAATTGGAACTCACTCTAAAGAAGAATGTTGAGCCATCAAGTCTCTACTTTCTAAGTCATAGTACTTGACATCTGCTATTATGCCTCATACATACGTTGTAGTCAAAGAGGATGAAGAAGAGATTGTAGATAATGATCTTGATACCATCATTTCTTCATTACAAACCCATAAAGAAAGGCTAGATGATAAGGAAAGGTTATTTCACTCCAGATTATGGGTAAAAGGTAAGCCTCTACATTTCATTCTTGATAGTGGGAGTCAAAATAATTTAATCTTTGATAAAGCTATGAAAATTCAAAATCTATCTATGAATTCTCACTTAAATCCATACAGTATTGGATGGTTGAGCCCAGGGAGAGACCTCTGTGTCATCCATTAGTGTCTTCTTTCATATGCAACAAAACCTTTCCAAGATGAAGTCTTGTGTGATGTGGTCAATCTAGATGTTTGTGATGTACTTCTTGGTCAACCATTCATGTATAATCAACATGGAATCTATGAATCATGAACCCAAAGAATCACCCTCACTCTTGGAATGTGATGTTATAAGGTACCAGAGGTACCATCTCCCAAATCTATCTCTCTAATTAGTGCCAAGAAATGTAAAAGATTGGTGGAGAATACAAAGCAATTCATTCTCATAGTGGTCAAACCATAGAAATACAAGAAGGCCAATGTTGTAGTCCTAACTACACAGTCAACATAACAATAGAAGCAGATGGGACAAATCATGGGAGAATATGATGACTTATTCAAGTCACCCATGGGAGTTCCACTTCACTAACAGGTAAAACATTATATCAATTTGATCTTAGCATCACCTTTTCCTAATAGTCCTATGTATCATAGATCAATTTTAGAGAATGATGAGATAAAAAGCTAGATTCAGGAATTGATTCATAAGGGTCACATCAGGCTAAGCTCTTTGCCCTATGGTAACCTGATTATCCTGGCACCAAAGAAAGATGGAACATGGAGCCTTTGCATTGACTATCAATACTTGAATAAAATCATTGTGAATAATCACTACCCCCTCCCCAAAATTGATGACCTATTGGACCAACTCTGTAGTGTGAATTTCTTCACCAAAATTGATCTCAAATCTGGCTATCACCAAATTACCATTGATGCCACTAATGTCTAGAAGATTGCATTCAAATCTAAGAAAGGGCTCTTCGAATGGTTGGTTATGACTTTTGGCTTAACTAACGCACTTGCAACCTTCATGAGGATGATGGATGACATCCTATGACCTTCTACGAACTCATTCATGGTTGTCTACCTGGATGACATACTCATCTATAGTAGAACATGGGAGAACATTTGAAACATGTTTCTAAGGTACTTCAAACTCTTTGGGAGCACAATTCATATGCAAATCTTGACAAATGCACATTCAGGATGAAAACAATTTAGTACCTAGAGTACATTGTGAATGAGAAAGGGGTCCATGTCAATCTAAAGAAGATTCAAGTTATTTGAGAATGGCCTACACCAAAGACCCTCACAGAACTTCATAGCTTCTTAGGTCTTGAAAATTTCTATCACAAGTTTGTTCTTGGATTCTCACATGTTGCTTGGCCACTAAGCCAAGTGACTAAAGGATGAGTTAAAGATGCATTTTAGTGGGGTGAAATAAAATAAAGGGCATTTGAGATTTTGAAGAATAGACTTTGCTCAACTCTTGTTCTTGCCTTGTTAGACTTGCATCAACCTTTTGAGTTGATGATAGATGCATTTGAATATGTCATGGGAGTTGTCATCATGCAACATGGCCATCTTATTGCATATCATAGTGAAACTTTCAATGATATAGTCAAGAAATACCTGACATATGAAAAGGAGCTAAATGCCATTATGCAAGCCTATAAATAATGGAAACACTACATCTTGGGGAAAGAGATGGTCATCCACACTAACCATAGACCATTAGAATTCATCTAGATGCAGTTCAAACTATGAAATGAGAGGCAACAAAAGTGGGCTACATATCTACAGCAACTCCATATAATAATCAAACACAAAAAAGGGGAGCTCACATTTAGCCATAGATTGTCTAAGCCACCCACCAATTACTGCACTCATAATAGCTCTTGACCTTTGAAGACATGATACTACTACTTAGATTGTTATATATGAAGTAGATCCTACCTTTGTTGATACATATCAGGCACTTTAAGAAGGTAAACATGTTTATGATTTCTATTTTCAAGATAATATCCTCTATCATATGGGGCATGTCTATGTTCTAGCTATAGATCTATATAAGATGATATGGGAAACACACTTCAGTAGGGCAACTAGACACTTTGGTGTAGAGAAGACATTAGCAATTATTCAAAAACACTTCTACTAGCCCCATATGTAGAAGGATGTGGAAAGGTATCTCAAATATTGCACCCCATGTGAGATAGCCAAGCTAATGAAAAAGAAACAAAGATTGTACACACCATTTCTAGAACCAACTAGGCCTTGGGAATCTATCTCAATGGATTTTCTCTCAGGTTTACCCACTTCAAAACATGAAAAGAACTATATTTTTGTTATAGTTGATCATTTTTTAAAAATGGCTATCATGATTGCTTGTAAGAAAAATATATCTACTGAAGAAACTACTCAACTATATTTTAGTCACGTATGTCTCCATTTTGGTCTCCCCAAGTCCACTGTCTTAGATAGAGATAACAAGTTTTTGAGCATCTTTTGGTCCACTCTATGGAAGATGATGGATACCAAGATGATAAAGTCTACAGCCTTCCATCCATAGACTGATGGTCATATAGAAGTGGTGAACTACCTGATTGTTCACATGATTTAGATCTATCACTCCAAACATCCACACACATGGGATGAGGGGCTTCTTTTCATATAACATGGATACAATTAGGCCCTATACAGGTTAACCAAGCACAATCCATTTTAATATGTTTTGGTTTCTAATCCATGGTACCAATTGATATAGCCATTCCATTCTCCACCATGGAATACATACCTCAAGAGAGATCTGAGGTAACAAAAGCAACAAAGTTTATTAAACAAATGTAACACATCTAGCAACAGGTTCATGAAATCTTGGAGAAGATGAATTATAAGTATAAGTAATGCCATGAAAAAAAAGATTGCACACCATTTTGCTATGGGTGACAAGGTTTGGTTGTGGCTTTAAAAGGAATGACTTGCAAGCCCACACAAAAAAATTTAGCCTCTGCGATATGGTCCCTATACCATCACTAGAAAAGTTGGAGAAAATGCATTTGAGTTGAACCTAATGGCCTACCTTGGTTTGCATCCAATATTCAATGTGGAGCTCCTCAAACCATATCATCCTCCTCTATTAGACACTTCAGTGATAGTAAAATAATTGGACATTAATGAGCTTGATCTACAGAGTTTTTTTCTAGTGGAGGAGGATTAGATTGTGGACACTTGGATGAAGATAATAAGAGGATGTTCTATTCTACTTTATAGGGTGGTTGAAAGGGTCTGGCTTAGCCACCAAGGTTAGTGGCTCATAGAGAATCAAATTAAGATACAACTGCCACACCTAATGAGTAATATTGATGTAATAGGGATGATTTCTTCTCAAGGAGGGAGGAATGATTTGGGCAACAATTCATGTGATAATTTGGATGATGGTTCTACCCCAATTGATGACAGAACTTTCAGGAGTCATAACTTTTTCACCATAGCTCTATTTGACTCCACATTTAAACCATTGAAAAGCTAAGAATGAATAGAATTTGATGAGATGGCATGAACTCTAATTTGTGGGTTTTGACTCCTAAAAACCTAATGAAAGTGCCCTGAATTTCAATTTTAGTAGTGTAGTCTGAAAATAGTAATTCCTCAAATTCTCTATGATTGTAAATCATGGAAGTCAAACCACTTAATCTCCCTCAAAATTGGTGACCTTAAACATCCTCATCTTACCTTCAAAATGTGTATAATTGAAGATGTAACTCAAAATGAAAATCATACATCTCTTCTCAGAGATAAGCATAAGTTTGTATTTGCAATCTTGAGTAATAAAACATCACTTCTCAGAGAAATCATTGTTACTATGTTATTTTCATGTTCTTGAAATATCTGTCAATAAAAAATTCTAAGTTTTGGATCACATCCACATGTGGCAATGGTGACATTAACAAACTACCTACTCACATTTTATGTCAGTAGACCCAAATTATCTAGATGAAAACTATGAACTACAAGATGAATTCCACTTATGCACACAAACTCTCAAAGCATAAAAAATAAATTAGGACCTCTTACACATTCTCAATACTTCATACTCATCTTTGAACATCTCTAATCATGCCAAAATAGAAGATCAACCAAGCATAATTCAATCATACTAGGACAAGCACATTATCACTTAGTCTATCAAAGTACTTCATCCACTGACCAAGACACCTCTATGGCATCACTATGACATCATTAATAACTCTCCAACAAGTTGTGTTTTGGATCCTTTTGGAATACTTGATGACATTTTAAGGAGTTTTTAGCTTGTGAAAACTAAATTTTATAAACCAACACAAACCCAACCAATCCTTTGTGTTAATTTTACTTATAATTAGATTCCTTATAGGATTTTGGTTAATAGATTTGTCCTATTGTTAAAAAAAAAGGTTTTATTCTGACTCTATAACCCTTTCTTTGAGAACAAATGAGTTAAACAACAAATGAGTAAACTATCAGGGATAATTCATCTCTAAATTAAGGTACAGCTCCCTTCAAAATTTTCAATGAATTCAAATTAATTTAATCATTCAAACACACTTTTAACTAGAAAGTGTTTAAGGCAAACTAACATTCATACATCGCCATGTTATGAATGTGGTATCTTTTTTCCATATAACATTATTTAGTGATAGAACACATAGATTTTATCCTCAACAATAATCATACATATAAATATGTATATTACTGAACCAACAAAAGATAAAACACATATGATGAGTTATCTAATGAAAGAATAATTACCACTTGAAAGGAGAGTTCACATAGTAACCCGATTTCAAATACTAAAACAAACGAATTTAAGTATGCAATAATTATTTAATATTTTCACTCACAGATGAAAATTCTTCAAATAATCATCACATATATTATAAAAAAAGAAGTTTAGCGTTTAAAACTTTCTTGTCTTCTCCTTTAATATCCTCTATCTCAATTTTTAACAACTAAAAACATATATATAGTTACCCTAATTAACTATTTTTTTAAACCCAAAGTTAAAACAAACTTTGGCCCATACGGGATTTAGTTTCATATAAGCTCATTAAAAGACAAAGTTTCAATAAATGAATGAAGAGATTGTGTAATCAAGATCAAGACTAGGGAAGCAAATTGGAATCTTTGGATTTGCTTTGTTCTACTGAGGAGACACATTGCGCCTTCCATTCCTGATGTGCAGTAACAAATTCCTATATTTTTGTGAAGTTGGGGCTGCCAATTTGTTTAACCTGTGATTTCCAAACATCTTTCTCTCTTTGATTTTTTTCCACTTTTTTCATGTGTTTCAGGAGTGCAACAACACAAAGGTGAAGAAGTGATTGTAATTTTGATACCTGAGAGAAATCCTCAATTAATAGGTTGTCATTTTTTTAAACAAAACTAATCTTCTCTTTGAAGGATTGAACCATAGTTTTGATATCATTTTCTAGCTCCCCATCATCTTTTATATATTTCACATCAATGCATCGTAAGTCATGCTGTAAGGATTGAGTGAACTTAGTTATTTCTTTGATTATTTTTTTAAATTCAATTCATCCTTGTTTGGATACTAAGTTTCTCCATTCAATATTTCTCTTGCTTACATATAATATATTATCATTCAGACTCATCAAATTTTTCTTTGATAAAAACTTTGTTACCCCATAATTCTGAACATCACCAATTTGATTTATCACATTCATCCATTTTTCTTCCTCTTTTTCCCATAAAGTATTATGTGTTTTCAAATCTTTGATGACAGCCATAGTCATATCATATATATTCTTCAATTCCTTAATATATTCTATGCCCTTCTAGATAATGCCATCCAACCAATCATCAAACACCTTAGTCTCCATTTTATTTCTATGTATTTGATCTAGCATTTTTTGGTTGACCAGAGATTTTGGGTCAAAAGGCAAAGGTAGTTTGGAAATAGGTTATGGATTTGGATTATGAATGGCATAGATATACTCAATCATTGATCATAAGGTTTGTTTCAACTCCCTCTTATCTTTTTCATCCTTCCAGGTATCCTTTTGGTAGATGCTTCAAAATGGTGAACATCTGAGGCATGTGATGCAGTCCTTAGATCTATTTTTTTTTATTTTGAAATCTTGAATTGTGGGATCTTGAACTTCCTTATCAGTTGTTAGTTGGGCTATTTATACACTTTAGTTCCCTATATTAGGGTCAATGTCCACCTTGGATGTTGTTTTTAGCTTCTTAGATTTAGGAGTCTTTCTTAGACACTTGCTAACCATATCCTCCAATGGCAATGAAAACGTAACTATTTTTATTTTATCACTGATTGAAATTTCCAATCATTTAGGTGTAAGGACTGAAACTTCCTTGTCAGGATTCAATAATTTCAGAAGGCACATTTAATATCACCATCAGATCTACAAAATCTAAAGCAACCTCTATTTGTTGATTTTCACTAATATCCTCTGCCATTGGTGGATCAAACCCTTTATCACTTGTTACCTCTCCCAAATCCTCTTTAGAGTTTAAGGCCACAACTATTCTTTCAACAATCTCCTTTTTCTTCTTACTTTTAGTCCTTAGTTTGGTAGTATGAGGAGGTAAAATAGTTGTGAGGGTTTTCTTTGACTTTTTGATAATAAAACCTTTTCCAATTTTTGGCTTGAGAGTACCTGCATCACAAATAGTAAGAAGTTGATTAAAATATCTTATTGGAGATGGTGATTCATCAATTGGTGCACATCATTGGGAATCTTCATTTTGAACTTCTTTCAGTCTATAACCCTTTAACCATTTCTTAGTTTTCCTTATCACCAAGAGAGTTTTGACTTCAATCTGATCATCTTCATCTTTATTCCAATCAACTTCTAGAATAGGTAGTTGTTTTACTTGTTAAAAATGAGGATCAACCACCTATTCTTCATCATCAATTATTCCAGAGATATTCATACTCAGATTGAGTGTAACTATTTATCCCAAGGATAACCTACACCAAATCTTTTTTCTAACTTCAAATTCACCTAGACAATCCTCTCAATAGTCTTCGATTTGGGGAATGTGTGAAAATCCCATTCCAAAATCTAGATTATCCCTAGCAAAAAATATGCTATCAAACTAGGGTCTGGCATTATAGTACCAAAGATTGAACTTTATCAGGTCCACCTCTAGATTTAAGGCATCAAAAATTGATTGGCATGAATAGTGTCCTAGTTCAATAGGAAAAGATATATTAGATTCTTTCTTCATTGGAAATTTCTTATCTATATGGGATAGCTACCTACAACTTATATCAATATAAAGTGGTCAAAAACATATTTGGTTAGCTTCATTGGTTCACTTGAATGTAACCATTTGTCCCAAGGAGAACCTATATTAAATATTTTTTCTAACTTCAAATTCATCTAGACAATCCTTCCAATAGTCTTTGATCTGGGGAATGTGTGAAAATACTGTTCCAAAATCTAGATTGTCCCTAGCAAAACCTTGGCTATTAAACTGGGGTCTGGCATTATAGTATTGAAGATTGAACTTTTTTAGGTCCACCTCTAAATTTAAGGTGTCAAAAATTGACTGACATAAATAGTGTCCCAGTTTGATGGGAAAAGATATACCAGATTCTGTTTTCATTTGAAATTTCTTATCTACATGGGCTAGCTGACTGCAAACTTCTATCAATACAAAGTGGTTAAAAACATATCTAGGTAGCTTCACTGGTTTGCTATCAAAACCACCAAATTTGATATAAGTAAATTTGAAAAATTGAATGAAGAAACTACCATAAATATTGATTATCTATATGGATTCATTAGACATTCTCTTATTAACATTGCCTGCCAATTCATAAGTCATCCTACTAGTAAAAACATCATTAACACTTCCATAGTTTTCATAATAACTTTGCATCTGCAAATGTGGGTAATAATCATAAATTCTACTGTCTTCAACTAAAGATGCATGAGGCAACCCTCTTCATTCTCTTGTAGATTCTAAACAGTAAAAGAGATATGAAGACATATAAAAATCCTTATTCCTAAAATAATTATTTAGACACAGATGCAAACATTTGACTATGATTTCCACCCAATCCAAATACTTTTCTCCTCAAAGGATCACCTAAATGAAGAAGTACCTCCAATCCTCCCAATAAAATTCATGAGAAATACCTTTCAACTTGTGTAATAATACCATGATGTCTTTAATTTATGGTATCATATGTTCTCTGGTTAATGCTCTGGGCAGTCTTGAACCTCCATTTTGGAATTTTAGTAACCAATTTTTGGAAAGTACACTTCTATAGATTATTTTCTTTAATGAAAAATGACCATAAGAGGAAGTAATATCAAGGTCAGAGTATGGATCCTTGAACAAAATTTTAATTATAGCCATTAGGGTTTGTCTATTGACATGCAGTAATACATTGCTATCCATAGTTTTGATACACCTATTTTGAGGGTCATATCTATTCATGCATTTCAGAACTAATTCAGGGCATTGTACTACCATGGCAAAAGCTGTAACTTTGACTAAACCACTTTTCACTATTTTCTCCATCATAGGGGTTGACATAGGATTTTTAACCCTCTTGTTGAAATCTTCTAAACCATATTGAACTAAAGAAGTATCCCCAAATTTAGAAAGAGAACAAATAAGACCAGGACCATTTTCGCAACCAAGACAAACATATTTCATGGCTACAAATTTTAGGATATAATGAAAAATGCTTTAAACTTCTTAGATAATACTAAAAAATAAAAATGATTCTCCTTTCCAAAAAATATTGGAATCAACTTATAGGAAAAGTTGAGCTCACCTTCAATGGATAAAAAATTACTATGAAACTATGCAATAAAAATCTTATACCTGTAGCATTTCTCTCCTTTGGATTAACCTATGTGTTTACTATTAAAAATGGCTTTTCCTTTCTTGATAAAGGCATGAAATCAGGTCAAATAATTACTAGATCAATTAACTTGTGTTGAGCTTGCTTGATAGGATGCAAATTCTGACAGATGCATTAATTGTAAGTAGTTTTCACACATGACCTTAATGTGTAATGATTACTCATAACCTTTCAAAATTATAACTTTCCATTTCATAAAATGTTCCAAATATATTTCCCTCTAAATGATTTACTTATTTTAAAATCTTCCACAAATTTTGACTTAAAAGACTTCGAGAAAGGTGGGACTAAAGTCACAGAATGTTGAATCTTTGAACCTTTGAACTCTTGAAATGAGGTTCAACGCCAAGGTTAAAAGATAAAAATTTAGTTACAAAAAGGGACCAACAATTCACGACTTTTGAGAAACATTGAAATCTTAAAATTTGAAAAGGGTTCAAGTTCGAAGGTTTAATTTTTTAGTAATTTCGCACATATGAAGACAAGCGGATAAAATTTCAAAACAAAGAGATGACTTAAGAAATAAACATATGATAAATAAGGTAAGATGGTGGGTTGACTTTCACTTAGGGAAGGTTCACAAAAAAAAAAGATGAATAAGGGTGATTTAAAAGGTAACATTGGCTCTGACTAGGGACTACATTTTATGAGAAAATGCAGAGAGCTCAGAAACTCTAGTTATGCACAAACTAAAACATCAAGAATCTTAGTGACCCATGTTGCTCTTTTATTCATCCCAACATCTTGTTGAGTTAGAATGCTTTTTACAACTTAACTAGGGATACAATCAATTAAATAAGAGTGTAGTACATAATATCTAAACTATTTAATAGCCTTTATCATAGTGAAATCTTGCTTCTCAGTTAAAGAATATTTAAGTTCATATTTATTAAGAGGAACACTCATAAAGGCTATTGGGGATTCTTAATTCAATTCATTTTTTTGTAGTAAGATACGAGATAGGGTATGTTCTGAAGCATAACAATAAATAATAAAATCTTTTTAGAAATCAAGGTTTACCAAAGTAGGTGTTTGTGCAATCACTTATTTAATATTTTCAAATGCTTTTTTAGCAGCCTCAATCCATTTGAAAGCTTATTTTTCTCTCATCATTACCAAAATATGCTTCATAATCTCAAAAAAATAGGAATGAACCTTCTAAGGAAGTTAGCCAAAGAAAGACTTAAATCTAGTCCTATTAGAAGAAAGACTTAGTTGTTGTATTTCTCTAACCCTTTCTGGATCAATCTTGATTCCATCTTTTGAAACTAGATGTCCCAATGACCTACCTTCTGTTACATAGAAAATTGACTTCTTAGGATTAAGAGATATCCCATGACTTTGACACCTTTGCAAAATGATCTCTAAATCTTTCAGATGATCCTCTATTTTTTTAGATAAAATAGTCAAATCATTAAGATAAATGCTAATAATTTTATCTTTAAGCTCTCTAAAAGATGAATTCATCACCCATTGGAAAGTTTCACTAGCACTAATAAAAACCAAAGGGCATACAATTATAAGCAACAGTTCCCCAGGGTGTAGTAAAAGTAGATTTATGTTGATCGACCACAGCTATATTTATTTGATTATAACCTGAGAATCCATCTAATATGGACATCATCTTTGATCCAGCAACTGTCTACAAAGTGTGATCCATCACAGGTAAAGGATAATTATCTTTCAAATTGGCTTGGTTTAGATTCCTAAAATCAACACAAATTCTTATTTCTCCATTTGTTTTGCATACTGGGATAATATTTTCCACCTAGGTAGAGTGATGAATTAGATAAATAATCCTATATTTTAACATTTTGTCGATCTCTTTAAAGATAGCTTCAGTAACTTTTGGGTTATAGTTTCTCAACTTTTGCCTAAATGGAATTGCATTTATTTTTAAAGGAAGATAATGTTGAAATTGCCCACCACTAAAATCTTGTAGGTCATCATAGCACCAAGCAAAGACATCCTTATACCTAATCAATAGAGTAATCAATTTATTTTTCTCCTCTAGCGAGCAATAGCTACCAATGGAAATCCATTTAAGATAAGTCTTACTCCCAATGTTTATTTTTTCATAATCTCCTATTTTGTCAAGGTTCTGAGCAAGTCTATCTTTGGTATATTCATCATGTGGAGTGAACAAATGTTCTAGAGAGACTAGTCCTCTAGGTATTTTGTTTCCCTTTAACTGAATTATATCATCCTTTGAATTGATCCTTGGATCAGGACTAAACTATTTACATTCTAATTTAGAACCTTCAAAATAAGTCCCCAAGAACATTTTAGCATTCTCCAAGAAGTTTCTGATTTCCCTGTCATTCTCAAAAACTTGCCAATTCTCAGCATTATCTTAGACATTAGGATGATAGATCAATTGTATTCTATATGAATCCTTTTTGAAATTGGGGTGTGGGAGAATAAGGAAAGCTGACACTGCCAGAGAATCCACCCATGTATTCTGATCTCTGGGAATTGCCTCAATAGAAAAGGCATCAAATATTCTATCTCATCCCAAATCTTATTCCTATAATGTCTCAATCTTTCATTTTTAACTAAGAAAATTCCTCTCACCTATTTAATAATCAATTCAAAATCTTGTTAGGGTGTGGAGCTAAAAGCTTCAACCTTTGCAAACTAGGAACAATGGTTGCTGAGTTCTACAGGAACCGGCGTCGGCAGCATGACCGACGTCGGCAGGATCCAGTGCAGAAGGCAACCGGCGACGGCAGGAAGTCGGCCGACGTCGGCAGAACCAGACCAGCAGGGACTGGCGTCGGTCGCCTGTGTGTTCCCGAAGTGTTCGTTTCACGGACAGTTAGTTAAGTGAACGATGAGTTTGCATGTCAAGACCACCCAGAGTCTTGGGCTGCGAGGATAATTGTCTAAATTAAGAGTCTTAGTTATTGTTTGAGTTAAGGATCTATTTATAGACCCATTGGCATGTATTGTTTAAGGCATGAGATAGAAAGGAAGAGTTCCTTCTAGTTGTAAGATCTATGAGTTGTAGGTTGTTGCAAGCTCATTGGAGATCTACATGTAAGTTTGGTCTTTGAATTGCAGGTTGCAGGTTCATGAGAGATCAGCTTGAAGTGCTATAGAGTGCTTGATGTACCGGCAGGGTTATTACTGACTGGTTGGTGAGGTGAACACCAATTCTGTGTGTGAGTTGGTTATTGGGACCGTTTTTGTGTAGGAGAGTGTGTGTGAGAAGAATTACTGTACACTTGAGGTGTGGCGAATCTCTGTAAGGTGAAAGAGTGTGGCGGCTCTTTGATGTATTCTTTTCTGTATAGTGTTAATACAAAATAGTGTATTGTCTCTCATATTCTGTGCTATTGGTGAATTCTAGTTACTTGTGTTTCTGGTTATTTCCGCATATTCAATTGCTTATATATTTGGTAATCATACTGTGCTCTTTCTGAGGAGCAAGATCCTAACGAGTTGAGTCAGAGCATGTTTGTTGTTCTAGATTCCTGACAAGTGGTATCAGAGCCTTGGTTGTAGGTTCTTGAGCTTGATACCAACAAGTGGTATCAGAGCTTTTGGTTGGGATACTAACAGATTGGTGTAGATCTGGGTAGTGTGTTTTGATTACAGGTTACTCACAGGGTTTCTGTTTGAGTGGGAGTTGAGCAATGACAGAAAGCAGTCAACTACGAATGGACAAGTTCAATGGCAAGAACTACCAATTATGGAGGATGCAGATTGAGGACTATCTGTATCAGAAGGATTTGTACTTACCGTTGGGTGGGGTTGCTAGCAAACCCTTGGATATGAAAGATGAATAATGGGAGGTTCTTGATCGGAAGGCTCTGGGATCTGTTAGATTGAGTCTTGATTCATCTGTGATTTCTAGCTTATCACAGTGTAAGACAACGGTGGAGTTGATGAAATCTTTGGCAAATTTGTATGAAAAACCCTCGGCTTCAAACAAGGTATTTCTTATGAAGCGTTTATTTAATTTGCAAATGTTGGAAGGTGGATCTATTCATAGCCATCTTAGTGATTTCCATGGTTTGGTAAACCAGTTAAGTTCAGTGAATATTGTATTTGATGATGAACTTAGAGCTCTCTTAATCTTGTGTTCATTACCTGAAAGTTGGGAAGGTTTGGTAATGGCAGTTTCTAATACTGTGTCTCCTTCAAAAGTCTTAAAAGTGGATGATGTTGTGAGTGTAATCTTGAATGAAGAGATACGCAGGAAAAGCACAGGTGAATTATCCAGAAATGCTTTGAGTGTTGAAGGAAGAGGAAGGCCAAGAGAGAGGACAGAGCGTGGGAGATCAAGGTCGAAGACAGGCAAAAGATCCAAGTCCAGGTATGGCAGAATAACCTGCTGGAAATGTGGAAAGCAAGGGCACTTAAAGAGAGATTGCAGATCGGGTGAAGATCATCATGAAGAACATGGAGAAGAAGCAGATGTTGCAGGCTACGTTGCACAGGATGCTCTGGTATGTTCTTTGGATAAAGTAGAATCTTGGGTATTAGATTCTGGTGCCTCTTTTCATGCATCTCCACATAGAGAATTTTTTCATGAGTATGTCCAGGGAGACTTTGGAGAAATTTGTGTAGGGGATGGTAAGTCTTGTCAGATTGTTGGCAAAGGCAAAGTGAAGCTGAAATTGCAGACAGGTGACACATGGGTGTTAAAGGAGGTCATGCATGTCCCAGTTCTGAAGCGGAATCTGATTTCTGTTAGAAGTTTGGGTGAAGAGGGTTGCACAGTAACTCTCTCAGCGGACTCTTGGAAGGTTACCAAGGGTACACTTGTTATAGCTAGAGATAAGAAAGTAGGTACGCTTTATCTATCTACTTGTTTTACTGATTCTCTTTTTGGGTTATCTACTTCAGCTGTAGATTCAGAGATGTGGCTTGATAGGCTTGGTCACATAGATAAGAAGGAGATGCTGGTTCTTGAGTCAAAGAATATGCTTTCGGATTTGGAAGGCATGGATCGTGGTTCCTGTATGCAGAAGAAGAAGGTGAGGTTTCTTGAGGAGTCCGATGTTAGTGACAAGAACGGGAAAGCCTTGGTTTTCAAGGAGAAAGTGACGGACAGAGTTCAGCATAAGGTGCAAAGGAATTCTGAGCAGAGCAAGGGTGATTTGGACAAGGTTTTGATCCAAAAAGAGCTCGCGGGAAAAAGTCAGGTCTCACAAGAAAAACACAGAGACCGACGTCGGCAGGAAAACCGGCGTCGACGTCCAGACAGGGACCGACGTCGGCTATGTGAAGCCCGACGTCGGTGACTCGGGGCAGACAGAGACCGGCGTCGGCCAGGGGAAACTGACGTCGGCAGAGAGGCAATCGCAGGGAACCGACATCGGTCGGCTGTAGACTGAGATGTGACCGGCATCAGTTACTGAGACGAATTTTGGGTGGACAGCTAGTTGTCATGGAGTCTCAAGTGCCCATATGGAGGACTGAAGGTGTAAGTAAGTTCTTAAATTCGTCATTTCCCTTCTTTACACTACTTGTTGCTCACTTATGGCATAGGACCAGGAAGTTATTGAAGAAGCAGAACAGGTAGATCCAGGAAACAATGGGAGCTTGGCATGGATGAGGATGTGATTCCTTGGAGGAGAACCAAACAGGTGTTTTGGGTAGTGTTGCCAGCTGGAAGTAAGCACTGAGAGACGAATGGACGTTGAGGATGAAGAAGAGCGGAAATGGTTACGTGAGATGGAAGATCAGGGTATATGATCTTGTATTAGCTGCAGGGCAATGGAGGTTTGATCATCGTGTTTCTCTTTACCGGGTTGGATAGTATTAGCTACACTATTCTATCTTCTGTATGATGTGCTTGTTGCAGGGTTACATATACAGGTATTACTGAACTAAAGGTAAAGCTAGTTCAGGTGTTTGTCATGGAGAATTTGGGAGCAGCAAGATTCTTTGGCATGAGTGTGTTCTAGAGACATGGAGGTCTTGTTGACTTTGTTTCAGGATGATTGTGTGAAGCCGGTTAGCACGCCGATGGTTAGACAGTTCATAGAACAGGTGTCTTGATTCACATAGTGAGGTTGAGTGCATGGTATGTACTAAACCTGAGTTTTCCCAAGCAGTGGGAGTTGTCACAAGTTTGGAGTCAATCCGGGAGAGTAATACTGAAGGGCAGTTCAGTGGGACCAGCAGCAAGTGCACATGCTATGCAGGGTCGAGTTCTTTATCTACATGGTTGTAGATGCGGATGTGGCAGGTAATTTGGATGACAGATTTTGCACCACGGATTTTGTGGTGGTTGGTCTTCAAGAGCGATCTTGAGGAGGGATACAAAGCCAAGGAAACAAACTAGACGGTGTACAGGTATAGGTACAGGTTGCAGCTGTTTATCTCCAAGTGGGAGATTGTTAGGGTGTGGAGCTAAAAGCTTCAACCTTTGCAAACTAGGAACAATGGTTGCTGAGTTCTACAGGAACCGGCATCGGCAGCATGACCGACGTCGGCAGGATCCAGTGCAGAAGGCAACCGGCGACGGCAGGAAGTCGACCGACGTCGGCAGAACCAGACCAGCAGGGACTGGCATCGGTCGCCTGCGTGTTCCCGAAGTGTTCGTTTCACGGACAGTTAGTTAAGTGAACAATGAGTTTGCATGTCAAGACCACCCAGAGTCTTGGGCTGCGAGGATAATTGTCTAAATTAAGAGTCTTAGTTATTGTTTGAGTTAAGGATCTATTTATAGACCCATTGGCATGTATTGTTTAAGGCATGAGATAGAAAGGAAGAGTTCCTTCTAGTTGTAAGATCTATGAGTTGCAGGTTGTTGCAAGCTCATTGGAGATCTACATGTAAGTTTGGTCTTTGAATTGCAGGTTGCAGGTTCATGAGAGATCAGCTTGAAGTGCTATAGAGTGCTTGATGTACCGGCAGGGTTATTACTGACTGGTTGGTGAGGTGAACACCAATTCTGTGTGTGAGTTGGTTGTTGGGACCGTTTTTGTGTAGGAGAGTGTGTGTGAGAAGAATTACTGTACACTTGAGGTGTGGCGAATCTCTGTAAGGTGAAAGAGTGTGGCGGCTCTTTGATGTATTCTTTTCTGTATAGTGTTAATACAAAATAGTGTATTGTCTCTCATATTCTGTGCTATTGGTGAATTCTAGTTACTTGTGTTTCTGGTTATTTCCGCATATTCAATTGCTTATATATTTGGTAATCATACTGTGCTCTTTCTGAGGAGCAAGATCCTAACGAGTTGAGTCAGAGCATGTTTGTTGTTCTAGATTCCTGACAAATCTCCTTTTTCTCTAAGCATCTTTATCCCATTTTCTTTGGCTTCATTTAACCCAAGCAATAGGGCCTCATACTCTGCAGTGTTATTAGTATTATTAAATTCTAACTTGAAAGAGTAAAGAAAATTTTTACCTTCAGGTGAGATCAAAACAACCCTTGCTCATGAACCAATGGTGGCAAAACTACCATCAAATCTCATGATCCATAGATCATCTGAATGAGTAGATTTTGGGGTGAATCCTTCATGTCTTTAGAAGAGAAAGTAATTTCCAAATTCACATTCTTCAAATAGGATCTAAGATTTAGGATCATCTGAAAGATACACAGTAATCTTGCATTTAGGTTCAAGTTGTAGTTTAAGTTTTTGCTTTCCCACTAGAGTTGTAGCTTTTGACCAATCCAATTTAATCTCCCCACTTAAGTCTTTATAAAAGGTCCTGCTCAACAGCATCCCATAACTAGCAGGAATATCTACTACCAAGATATTCAATTTCACTTTTTTATTGTGATAAGCTATAAGGGTGACCTGTGCATCTTTGATTTGTCCAAGAAAAGAAATCTGTTTGCCATCCATGGAGTAACACCTACCAAATGTTTTTTTAAGGGATAGGCCTAGCGGTTTGGTTATAGAATAAGTCATGATATTATCAGAGGCACCTGAGTCTATAATACAATTACTGAGTTTATGGCCATTTATGAATAAAGAAACATAAAATGGGTTTGGTTTCATATCAACCACATAAGACATATCATTAGCTAAGTCAACAGTCATTTTAGGAGTATGCCTAGGTGATTCAGGTGGGGAAGCAAATAATTGGGAAATCAGAGACTCAACACTAGCATTTAGTTGACTTTTGGGCTCAATTTGTGAAGGATCACCTTTGACATATTTAACTAATTTATCAAGATATTTGGGATTCAACTTAAGATACTTAGTAGGGGATATTTAAATCTTTATAGACTTACAAAATTCTATAATATCAAAAGAAGTTTCACAATCATTTCTATGTAACAATTTAACTTCTTAGGCCTTCAAATTAATGTCAGGGGTTCTAGTAAGAGGATCCTTACCTTTAACAGGTACTTCTTGAGTATTAGAAAATCTTGAATTTTCTTGACTTCTGGTAAGCACAACACATGAAGGATCTTTAAGAATAACCAATATTTCACCTCCTCTTTCTAAATCTGATTTATAATCTAGGAAGTGTATTTCAAAGTCACCAAGTTGCTCAGAGTTCCTTTCTTCTTCGGTAATCTCTCCCAATACATCTTGAGTTGTGGCCATTTGAGCATATATAAGCATCTCCAGACAAGAGTTTCCATCATGATCAATATTCAAATGAAAGGCACATATATTTCCTCTTCTAGGGGGAGCTTCAATAGCTAGCCTGGGTTGTGCTGATGTAAGTGGTAATGTCCTACCAATATTTGTTTGTTGGTTAAAATTTATCCTGCTAACATCTTGATATGGTTTTTGAAATGAAGTACCAGCCTTATGCAATTATCTTTTTAAGGCAATCATATCATTAACTAATATTTGAACCACAGGATTTGTATAAGATGAGGGATGAGCATTAGGTACTTGGACTTATTTCTTCCATTTTCCATCCATAATGAGATCATCTTCTAACTCAACTACCAAGGTTTGTGTGATTGTTAAGTTAACAATTGCACCTCTTCTAAGATACAAACTAATATCAGGAGGCATAAAATTAATAAAGAAATATTTTTGATTCTCAAGAGTTGGCCTTTTAACATTTAAGATTTTGTGTACAATTTTATTAAATTTGGCTATAAATTCCCTCATAGGCTCATGTACTTTTTTCTTGAGCTGAGTCAATTGAGCAAGAAGGGAATGTTCATATTTCACGCTTTTGAACCTATTTTCAAACATAGTTTTCATATCATTCCAGTTTGTAATTGAAGATTCAATTAGATGATAAAACCATTCTACTGTAGTTTCAATTAGAGTTTACACAAAAATCCTTATATTTACATCTTGATGTTACACACCTAACACACCACATGTTGTGGCAAAAGCACTCAAATGTTCATTTGGTGATTGTCTTCCATCTCCATTAAACTTGGGTAAGTTTTCCCTTGCATTGTTAGGTAGAGGATTTAGGTTAGCCCCTAAATTTAGAGGCCCTATAGCTGCTCCCCAAGGTTGAGCCATTGGAAGAAAACTGATGGCAGAGGGAATGATAGTACCAAAAAGGGTTAAGGCTTGATAGACAGAGGATGTAAAAGGCTTAGGAGGGCTAGGAGGTCAACTTCTAGCTCTTCTAATAAGAATAGGGATATAGGGAAATTAAGGCTTTGCAGTGTTTGAAAGGTAGGATCCTCAAATCCTTCTCTCCTCAAAGACCTTGTATATCTTCTAGACTCTAGTTTATGATATTAGTTCCTAAGCTACTCTTGACCTCTTTGAACTTTAGGGGCTTGATTTCTTACTACATTTTCTACATGCCTCCTTCTTTGTCTGAGTAATAACAATCTCAAATTATCAACCAATTCTTCTTTTTGTAAAACTCGACTGGCCCTTCTATAATCCTTAATGCTTTGACAAGTGCACCATATAAGACTATTTAACTGACCAATTATATCTCCCTACTTGTCTTGAAAATCAAGATTAGGATATAGAATAGGAATTATATTTTCATGGGGAACCAACATCATTGCTTCATATTAAGGTGACTAATATTTTAACAAATGAGTTTGAATCCCTAGCAAAGTCACCAAACATAGGTGGTTAACAGATTTGTCCTATTCTAAAAAAATGTTTTATTCTGACTTTATAACCCTTTCTTTGAGAACAAATGAGTTAAACAACAAATGAGTGAACTATCAGGTAAAAATCCCTTTAAAATTTTTATTGAATTTAAACTACTTTAATCATTCAAACACACTTTTAACCAAAAAGTGTTTAAGGCAAACTAACACTCATACATCACCATGTTATGAATGTGGTATCTTTTTTCCATATAACATTATTTAGTGATAGAACACATAGATTCTATCTTCAACAATAATTAGACATATAAATATGTATATTACTAAACTAGTAAAAGATAAAACACATATGATGATTTATCCAATGAAAGAATAATTACCACTAGAAAGGAGAGTTCACATAGAAACCCGATTTTAAATACTTAAACACATAGATTTAAGTATGCAGTAATTATTTATTCTTTTCACTCACAGAGGAAAATTCTTCAAACAATCATCACATATATTATAAAACAAATAAGTTAAACTTTTAAAATTCTCATCTTCTTCTTTACTATCCTCTGTCTCATCTTTTAACAACTAAAAAAATATATATAGTTACCCTGATTAACTATTTTTTAAACCCAGAGTTAGAAAAAACTCTGACCCATATGGGATTTAGTTTCATACAAGCTCATTAAAAGATAAAGTTTTTTTTAAACATAATTTCAATTGAATAACTAAATGAAGAGATTATGTAAGCAAGATAAAGACTGGGGCAGTGGATTGGAATCTCTAGATTTGCTTTGTTATGCTGAGGAGACATGTTGCACCTTCCATTCCTGATATATAGTAAAAAATTCTTGGATTTTTGAGAAGTTGGGGATGCCAATGTGTTTAACCCATGTTTTCCAAACATCTTTCTCTCTTTGAATTTTCAACACTTTTTTGTGTGTTCTAGGAGTGCAACAACACAAAGGTGAATAAGTGATTGTACTTTTAAAACCTGAGAAAAATCCTCAATTAATAGGTTATCATTTTATTTAACAAAACTAAACTTATCTCTAAACGATTGAATCACAGTATTGATATCCTTTTCCAGATCCCCATCATCTTTTATATATTTCACATTAATACATTATAAGTCATGTTGTAAGGATTGAGTGAACTCAGTTATTTCTTTGATCATTTTTGTAAATTCAATTCGTCCTTGTTTGGATACTGAGTTTCTCCATTTAATATTTCTCTTGCTTACATATAATATATTATCATTCAGACTTGTCAAATTTTTCTCTAATTAAAAATTTAACACCCCATACTTCTAAACATCACCAATTTGATTTATCACATTCATCCATTTTCCTTCCTTTTTTTCCCATGAAGCATTCTGTGTTTTCAAATCTTTGATGACATCCATAGTCCTATCATATAGATTCTTCAATTCCTTAATATATTTTGTACCTTTTTGGATAATACCATCCAACCAATCATCAAATAGCTTAGTCACCATTTTATTTCTATTCATCTGATCTAGCATTTTCTGGTTGACTAGAGATTCTGGTTCAAAAGATAGAGGTAGTTTGGAAACATGTTATAGATTTGAATTATGAATGGCATCGATATACTCTGCCATTGACTGTAAGATCTATTTCAACTCCCTCTTATATTTTTCATCCTTCTAGGTATGACTGACTATCCTTTTGGTAGATGCTTCAAGATGGTGAACATCTATGGCACGTGATGCAATCCTAAGATCTATTTTTTTAATTATGAAATATTGAATTGTGGGATCTTGAACTCCCTTATCAATTGTTAGTTGGGCTATTTATACAATATAGTTCCTTGTATTAGGGTCAATGTCCACCCTGGATGTTATTTTCAACTTCTTGGACTTAGGAGTCTTTACTAGACTCTTTCTAACCATGTCCTCCAATGGCAATGAAAATGGAACTATTTTTCTTTTATCACTGATTAAACTTTCTAACCATTTGGGTGTAAGGACTGGAACTTCCTTGCTAGGATTCAATTTTTCAAAAGGCACATTTGATATCATCATTAGATATATAAAATCTAAAACAACCTCTATTTGTTGATTTTCACTAATCTCCTCTGCCATTGGTGGATCAAACCCTTTATCACTTGTTACCTCTCTCAAATCTTCTTCAGAGTTTAAGTCCACAACTATTCTTTCATAAATCTCCTTTTTATTCTTACTTTTAGTCCTTAGTCTGGTAGTACGAGGAGGTAAAATAGCTGCAAGGGTTTTTTTGGACTTTTTAATAACATAACCCTTTCCAATTTTTGGCTTGAGAGTACCTACATCATAAATAGTAATAAGCCGATTAAAAGAGCTTATTGGAGATGGTGATTCATCAATTGGTGCACATCACTGGGAATCTTCATTTTGAACTTCTTTCAGTCTATAACCCTTTAACCATTTCCCAATTCTCCTTATCACTGGGAGAGTTTTGACTTCAATCTGATCCTCTTAATCTTTATTCGAATCAACCTCTAGAATAGATAGCTATTTTACTTGTTAAAAATGAGGATCAACCACCTATTCTTCATCATCAATTATTCCAAATATATTCATACTTAGATTGATTGTAACTATTTGTCCCAAAGAGAACCTACACCAAAGCTTTATTCTAAATTCAAATTCATCTGGACAATCCTCCCAATCATCTTCAATCTGGGTAATGTGTGAAAACCTGTTCAAAAATCTAGATTGTCCCTAGCAAAACCTTTGCTATCAAACTAGGGTATGACATTATAGTACTAAAGATTGAAATTTTTTAGGTCGACCTCTAAATCTAAGGTGTCATAAATTGATTGGCATGAATAGTGTCCCAATTTGATGGGAAAAGATATACCAGATTCTTTCTTCATTAGAATTTTATTATCTACATGGGCTAGCTACCTGAAAACTTCTATTAATACAAAGTGGTCAAAAACATGTTTGGATAGCTTTACTGGTTTGTTATCAAAACCACCAACTCTGATATAAGTAAATTTGGAAAATTGAATGAAGAAACTACCATAAATATTGATCAGCTATACGGCTTCATCAGACATTCTCTTATTAACATTGCCTACCAATTCATATGTCATCCTACCAGTAAAAACATCATTAACTCTTCCATAGTTTTCATAACAATCTTGCATTTGCAAATGTGGGTAATAATCATAAATTCTAATATCTTCAACTAAGGATGCATGAGGCAACCCTCTCCATTCTATTGTAGATGCTAAGAAGTAAAAGAGATATGAAGACATAGTAAAATCCTTTTCTTGAAATAATTACTCAGACCTAGATGCAAACATTTGGTTATGATTTCTACCCAATCCAAATATTTTTCTCCTTGGAGGATCACCTGAATGAAGAAGTACATCCAATACTCCCAATAAAATTCCAGAGAAGTGCCTTTCACCCTATGTAATAATACCATGATGTCTTTAATTTTCAGTATCATATTTTCTCTTGTAATGCTCTGGGCAGTCTTGAACCTCCTTTTTAGAATTTTAGTAACCAATTTTTGGCAATTACACTTCTATAGATTGTTTTCTTTAATGAAAAATGACCATAAGAGGAAGTAATATCAAGGTTAGAGTATGGCTCCTTGTGAAAAAAATTCATCATAGCCATTAGGTTTTGTCTATTGACATGAAATAATATATTACTATCCATAGTTTTGATACACCTATTTTGAGGATCATATCTATTCATGCATTCTAGAACTAATTCAGGACATTATACCACCATGGGAAAAGTCATAGATTTGACTAAACCACTTTCCACTATTTTCAACATCATAAGGATTGACATAGGATTTTTAACCCTCTCTTTAAAATCTTCTAAATCATATTAAACTAAAGAAGTATCCCTGAATTTAGGAAGAGAACAAACAAGACCAGGACCATGTTCGTAACCAAGACAAGTATATTTCATGGCTATAGATTGGAGGATATAATGAAAAATACTTTGAACTTCTTAAATAATACTAGAAACTCAAAATAAGTATCCTTTCCAACAAAATAATGGAAATAGCTTATAGGAAAAGTCAAGCTCACCTTCAATGGATAAAAAATTACTGTGAAACTTTGCAATAAAAATCTTATACCTCCAACACTACTCTCCTTTGCATTAACCTATGTGTTTACTATAAAAAATGGCTTGTCCTTTCTCAATAAAGGCATGAAATTAGGTTGAATAATTACTGGATCAATTAACTTGTGTTGAGCTTTCTTGATAGGATGCAAATTCTGACAGGTGCATTAATTGCAAGTAGTTTTCACACACGATCTTAATGTGTAATGATTACTCATAACCTTTCAAAATTAGAACTTTCCATTTCATAAAATGTTCCATATATATTTTCCTCTAAATGATTTACTTCTTTCAAAATCTCCCACAAATTTTGACTTAAAAGACTTCGGGAAAGGTGGGACTAAAGTCACGAAATGTTGAATATTTGAACCATTGAACCCTTGTACTCTTGAAATGAGGTTCAACGTGAAGGTTCAAAGATAAAAATTGAGTTATAAAAAGGGATGAATAGTTCACAACTTTTGATAAACATTGAACCATTGAAATATTGAAGTTTGAAAAGGGTTCAAGTTTGAAGGTTCAATTCTTCATTAATTTCACACATATGAAGACAAGCGGATAAAATTTCAAAACAAAGAGCTGACTTAAGAAATAAACATATGATCAATAAGGTAAGATGGTGGGTTCACTTTCACTTAGGGAAGGTTCACAAAAAAAAAAGGATGAATAAGGGTGAATTAAAAGGTAACCTAGGAAAAAATAGAACAATACAATAATTTTTTATAACCAAGGTAATTAGAGAGAATTTGGGCCACATTTATGGGTGGTCACCCAAAATTAAATTTGATTCATGCCAAAGTGGTGTGCATGGGGAATCATAGGTTGTATTATTGACCTATGCACACCCAACCACCCATTTATGTTAGTTTTACTTTCAATTAGGTACCTTATTTTCTAAAAGAGATAGAAAACACCATATCCATTTATGATCAAGGTAAATTAAAACAATTTTAATCACATTTTTTATGATCACCCCATTTATCTATAATTTGGGGAAAATGCATGATTTTGATAATGTAAGTCATATTATGACCCTTTCAAATCTAACATTATTGTTCATATCAAAAGTCATTGGTGTTCTTCCAAAATATAATAGAGTGATTGATATAGTATGTTAAATTTATTTAATATGATACAATAAAAGCTAGAAAGTCCTTGACTCCTTGATAGGGGTATGGTGCCCATCAATCATTTATCGATCACATAGTCACCCTTCTCTATCGATTTTTATCCCTCAATTTAATGAATCAATCAAGTGTGGTCTCATCCCTTAATTCATCAATATATTATTTATGCTCTATATAAATAGAATGAAAACTTTATGGATACTCATTATAATGTGGGGCCCCTGATTTCCACTATATATAGATATGTCAATAAAATATACCCTATTCCCCACACCAATATTTATGTGATGACCTCACCAAATGGATATAGAGAGCCAATCATCAATCGAGTTCCCCTAATATATTATGGGACCTCTCTCACAGCCTCAACTATAGATTATGAATATATATAGTTGAGGCTGTGAGAGAGGTCCCATAATATATTAGGATAACTCGATTGATGATTGGACCTCTATATCCATTTGGTGAGGTCATCATATATATAGGCCTACCCCATATATAGAGAAAGAGGGGATAAACACCACCCACTAGTGTGCACACTATATTATGTATGGCTATCCATATCCTAAATAGATAGAAGGGCATAAGGTAAATTTTTCACACATCATTCATGCATAAATCATTGATGACTGATACTATATATTTGATATCAATAAATTTATAAGGGTGGGGGAACCATTAGATATATACAATCAATTGATTGCTTAATTCATAAGCCAATATAAGGGCCCTATCTATATATGGTTACTCAACAAACCCTATCTATATCTATGAAGGATTAGGCCCACTATATGTATATGAAAACTCAATTAATTTATTATATTAATCAATGTCCCCTATATATATAGGCATTCACCTATTTTTGTCTATATCTAAGCAAAGCAAGGGGTTTATAGGGTTTGAATATATAAAAGTCGAGTCATGGGCCTAACAGGTTAACCAATTACTCCACCCTACTTTGTAAGATATGGTTATGGCCATAATGAAATAATACCATATCCATATTTCATATCTTTATAAGGCAAGACCATGCTAAGTGAATGAATAAATGTGAATCGTAACACATACATATTATGATCAAATACTTATATCATAACAAATATGAATGAATGATATGGTGTCTCCATCTCTCATCAATGAATAATGAATGATGATTCAAAAACCCCCCACTATATCGATATAGCTTTTCATTATCATTTTCAAAGTATATATTTTAATTGGCCAAATATATAGTAGCATCTTAACCCCACATATACATTTAGAGTAATATAAATATGGGGGCAAGGTCTATCAATGCTATAATCTATATCTAGTTTATTGTAGTGATTGAATGAGTATATCAATGATTGAACAAGTATATGAGTGATAAATGTTGATACATTACATACAAAATATGTATGGTGTGATGAAAGTCACCCAATGTGCATAATTATTGACATGCATGAATGATTTATGTGATGTAGTACATATCCATATCATAGAATAGACCAATGTCATCTCTATATGTAACATAATGTTGATGTGATGAATAATGTAATGGGTGTGAGTAACATTATGTGATGGATAATACCTACACTATTTATATGATATATGGTTTCAAAGTTACTTGACATCATTGAATGGGCTTCACTGCCTATTGGTTACATTGGTTTGGTTGGCCCATTGAATATTATGATTCTATTAACTAGAACTATATATCTTAACCCTTATCTTGTCTTGATAAAATAACCATGGATTATGACTCATATATAACTTATCTTATTTGTGTATCTCATATATGCACATGACATGATATAGGCATACTACCTATAGTTTAACACCATATAGATATAAGGGGTTGATATCTCATGTTGATTATTGAGGCACACTTTGGAAATATCACATCTCCATAGTTTATATAAGAATCAATATAATGGTGTTATGTTACTTTTGGCCTATAATCAACACATTCTCAAGTGAAAACAACATAAAAAGGTGATTAGATATGCGTAGGTCACCAATATGACCCACTTTTCCCCAATCATATCACTTTTGCTTGATTTCAAAGTCAATTTGGGTAATTGCACACATATGTGCCCCAAATCATCTACATTTATCTTGGTGACAAGTGGATATGGTGATGTGGTGTGTATTTTAGCATGAGGGACTTAATCAAATTGGTGACCCACACACACAAAATCAAAACCTATGTTACCCAATTCACACCACTTTCACCTATATTTTAAGTGAATTAGGGTGATCATGCACAAATATGTCCAAAATTTTACTCACTTTTCCTAGTTGCAAATGGATATAATGTTGTGTCACTTTTGTCCTATAAGGGACTTAATCAAAATTAAAATTGGTATGAAGGGGTGGTTGGATGTGTGAAGGTCAACAATAAAGCTTGCATTTCCCTAAATATACCATGTTGACCTAGATTCAAAGTCAATTGGGGTGATCATACATAAATATTCCCAAAATTATCTATATTTTCCTTGGCCACATGGGTATTGTTTTATTTTTTTACTTTTAGCTTATAAGGGACCTAATTATTAATAAAATCAACATAAATGAATGGTTGGGTGTGGGTTGATTACTAATGGGACCTGTACATTATCTTGATCATACCAATTTAGCCTTAATTCAAAGTGAATTGAGTTGATCATGCATGAATGTGTCCCAAATTATCTATGTTTTCACTCATCACAAGTAGATATGGTGTTGTTATGTTTATTTTGGCCTATAAAACCTAAAATTTCAAGTAAACATCACATTAATTAGTGCTTGGTGTGTGTGTGTAATCAATGTGGCCTATGTTTCCCCAATCACAACACCTTAGATTGAACTACAAGTGAATTGGGGTCATTGCATATACATGTTTCATAAATTATTTATATTTCCATGGTCACAAGTGGATATGGTGTATTTGGATCACTTTTAGCAATAATGAAGCTAATCATAAGTAAAATCAACATAAACAGATGGTTGGATGTGCAAGGTTGATAATGTGAATTAATTTGCAAGAATCACACATTTTTATAATTTAATTTGAAGATAAATGGAGTGTTCATGCATAAATGTGCCTAAAATTATTTGCATTTACATTAATCATAAGCACATATAGTGTTTTCATCTCATGTTTTACCTATAATTGATCTAATTGAAATTAAAATTAGTATGAAGGGGTGATTAAGTGTGCACAGGATAACAATACAACCTATGATCTACCATTCAGACCACTTTGGCATGAATTTGAATTCAATGGGGATGACCATGCCTAAATGAGGCCCAAATTATCCCTGTTTATCCTAGTTTCAAATGATATTGTTGTTGCGTCACCTTTTTTTGCCTATAATGAACCTAATCATAAGTAAAATCTATGTAAAGAAGTGGTTGGGTGTGCATTGGTTTATAAAATTTAATTTTGACAAACTAAGAAGTCTTATAAATACCATCAAGTAATCTAGAAGGAGCCAAAATCTAAAAAAATACTATATGCTTATTTAAATTGGACATCAATTTTAAAATATATGCCCTAAAATCCTTAGGTTCAATACTAAAATCCTAAAAAATGACTAACTACTAACTATATTAGATTTTTAAAAACTATCTCCCAAATCATAAGTTGTGCAGTTATGAAACTAATTCTAGAAGATGCCAAGTGACCCTAATTTATTATATTTAACATTTATTTAAGTAAACCACACCACCCACCTTTTATTTGATCAAATTTTTGAATTCTAAAGCTTCATACTTTCATCTCTTATGAATTTATACATGTTATTTTGTGTATGTGCTTTGTTATGTGTAATTTCAAAAGCATGTCTTTTGGCATAGAAATGGATTGGATTCTTGAGTCTTAAAGTTAGACCTACAAACACATAACTGAATCTAGGTTTTTTGACTAAAAATAATAAAATCCAACTGTTGACCATTTTGGCCCTATAGGCCAAAATTGGTCTCCTTCTTCCCCTGTTATTCTGAGCCAGTTCAAATTTGATTTGTACAAGTCTTTCAAAAAAAGGAGGAACCAGTTTAGTGGTTCGACTTCAGGGTCCAATGGCATGATCTTTCCAAGAAATTTGAACTTGAACTTTGAACCATTGTTGGTTCAGTTTAGTTGGTTTAGTTGGGTTGGTTCAGTTCAGTTGGTTTAGTTTAGTGGGTTCAATTAGCTGATTCAAGTAGTTGGTTCAATCAGTTTGATTCAATGAGTTGGTTTAGTCAATTTGGTTCAACGGTTTGGTTCAATGAGTTGGTTCAACGGGTTGGTTCATAGGGATGGTTCAATAATTGGTTCAAATTAGAAGGTTCAAAGGGGGTCTTCCAAAGCTTGAAGGACAAGTGCCCGTGCAAAGGGCAGTCAAGCTCAAACTGGACCATTCCAGCAGGCTGTAGAGGGTAGTTTTGAATCCAAAAGTGCCCTTGTGGAGGGCAGTGAACCTTTGCAGAGAAATCAAAAGGGTGATTTTCCTTCATAAATGCTAAGGTAAAGGTTGAATTTCTTCAAACAAAATGCTTGAAGGAATTCCTTCAAACATTTTGCTTGAAGAAATTCACAAGGTAAAGAGCAAGGAATTATTTTAGAAAAGTTCCCACAACAAAGTGAGCAAAGTGAATTCTTTCAGACAAAAAGTCTGAAGGAATTCCTTAATACATTTTTTCTGAAGGAATTCACCCGATAGAAAAGCCTGATAGAAAGTGGTAAGCAGGAAAGACAAAGGAAATATTTCCTTTAGACAAAATGTCTAAAGAAATTCCTTTAGACATTTTGTCTGAAGGATTTGAAGAGTAAGGCCACCTGAAGGACCCCAAAGGGCAAGTGCCCTTGTGGGGGACTCTCCACTACCAAAAGGAGGACCTTTCTTAAGGCCTGAAGGGACACCTTCCCTTCGAGAGGTTCCAAAGACAAAAGCCAAAGGAATTGACCAAGGGGTGACAAGCCCATAGACGTCAAAGTTGAGCATCATGGACTAGCCATTGGAATCTAGATGTTTGATGATGTCCCCATAGATGTCAAGTTTAGGACAACAGAATAGCCGTTGTCTTTCAAATGGCAATGGGCATGTAAATGCAAACTTTGTGACCATGAATTAACTATTGGTCTTTAAATGAAAGGCATGAACTCGAAGGAATTCAAAGGCTTAAGGCCAAAAGGAAGAGATCGCTGAGAAGGGAGCTCAAAGAGCCAAAGAATTCACAGAAGATAGCCCCCGAGGGCCAAAGGAGCCAGAAAAGACAAAGCCAAGAAGAGACAAAAGAGCCAAGTGTAGAAATGGATAAAATAGTCCAAGTGGCAAAAGAAGGTGTTGACTCAAGGAACTACTCTAGCGGTTGACACAGTATCTACCAAGTGGTCATCAAGGAGTGCAAATAGTGAATGGTGCAACCCATTTTTCTTCACTTTGCATTGATGAGCAGAAAAACCATGTGAGTGCCTTGAAGGAGCAGTCTTGTTTACAGACCAATGGCATGGCCTATGTTTTTACACATGACATTTAATGTATTTAAATGCCTAAAGTCAAAATTGAAGTTGACACATCATTCTCTTTCAGTGGCTTCCTCTTCCCAATGCTTTCAGCACACATGGGCCACTTATCAAAGGGCGCCAAAGTCTTTTCAAAAAGGGGTGATTTTGCTTTCTTATTCTATATATATATATATATATATATATATATATAAATATTGTAACTTCTCATTTGAGAAAGATATCTCTCAATTACAAGGTGAAGCCCTACAAATTTTCACCTAGAATGAATTGAATATACATTTTTTACCTCTAATTTGGTTGGATATATCTCTGAGTGTGTTTGAGTGTTAGCCTTATGTTCAGTCACTTCTTTCCTAATGCTTTCATAGGCTTGACACCAACACACCTAGTATAGACAAAGTGCCATTCCTACAGGTGACAAGAAGAGATGTATCTAGATCAAAGAGGTAGAAGAAGGTTACCAGACAGTGTGCTTTTCCTACAATGCCTATGGTAAGTTTTTTTTCTATGTGTTTCCATTAAAGCCTTCCTATTAAGTTCCCTACAGTCAAGTCCTTTTACAAATTAAAGTGTATGTGTTTTTATGGTTTAGAGTGTGAATATGAGTAGATAAAACTTATTTGGTGCATCACCAGCTTAGGTTAGGTTTTGTTTTTGAGTAATCCTTCTCCCTTTTCAACCCCCCATTATATATATATATATATCTATATATATATATATCTATATATATATATTAGCCACATTACTGGAATAACTCAGAGATGCATCAAAAGGAGCTAGCCCTTATTTAGAGACTCTCCCCTTAGTTTTGCCAGACCCACAATCAAGAGAGGAGTTTCTATTGTGATGCATGGAAGATAGGAGCTCATCCTCTTGTCAAGGGTGCACTCCACTGTGTTAACAATTTTTGGCATGCCCAGTGGGACAAATTTTTGACACTCAAAAAAGTTCCAAGATTGATGCTAGTCTTGTTATAGAAAAATCAACCATTTTCAACATCTAGCGACTCTACTGGTAAGAACATCAGTTTTTGATCAAAGACTAGTCTGACCTCATATGCCTAAAATCACCACATGATCTGCTACTAAGGGTGTCCCTTTTGAATTCATTGAATTACCTTTAAACTCAGCAAAGTGATTGAGGTTTGAAAAAACTCATCCTTATTCAGTAAATCACCTTCCCAAACCTACTATAATATACACCTATGCAAGATGGCCTCAATTAAATCCTATCATAGCTATGGCTTTACCTTTTGTGGCCTTTCATGGTTAGAGTCCTTTAAATCTGCTACGTTATGAACCAATTCCAGGAGCAGTCCTTAAAAGTGTGCCTCCCTTTAATGGAGAAGGGCCCATTACTGCTATCGAATACATTAGAAATATTGCTAACCTCTACAATATTCACAATGTCACTGAGGAAAATGTTGTGATTAGATTGTTAGCATTGTCTTTTAAGGGCAAGGTTCTAGACTAGCATGGGACTTTGCCCATGAATTCAGTCTATTCCTGGAACGAACTGGGCACCCTCTTAACAAACTAATTTGGGGAAAAGAGTGACCACCTCTCACTTGTTGAGCAACTGACCACTATGAAAAGAGCTCCACATGAATTCATGCAGGATTTCAATACTCATTTTTAGAAGACATGGGACAAAATCCCCATTCTGGTAAGGTCGACTCTAAGCCATGCTTTCCTCTATTATTTAAAAGCATTGAATAATGACATTATTTTTATGATATAGTCCATGGGAGGACATGTGTTGCTTGCTGCCTATGACATAGCTATAGCGGCTGAGAATTGCCTAGTGTAGGCTGGAAAGATAGCCCCTAGGCCTCATATGACGCTCTTTCCTGAATTGATGCCTCCAATCCAAACTGTTGCACCCACCTTAGTGATGCAGGAGCATCTACATACATCTTGGCAAGACATGGTTACAATTGAATTCAAATTCAATTTATTGTATTTTCCTTACAATATGCTGTTAATGAGGAGTAATTGTAAAAAAATAAAGGTAAAAAGTAATTGTTGGGGCTGTTGAGGAAATAAAGGAGGAGTGGTTGAAACTATTTCAACCTGGGTATACTGTTGCAATTTAAAAACTATATTTGTTTTGCCTTGAGCCAAGTTGGGCATAGAGGTTTGGAGGAGATTCTTTAAAAACAAAAGAATAAGATATGCATTAATGAGAGAGAAGAGGAGAAAAAGAAAAAATTCATTCAAGAGGATAGTGGGACGTAGAAAAGAAAAAGGAGAAGAGGAAGGTAGAAAGAGGAAGGATAAAAGGAGAATCTCTCATTCAAGGAGAGAGGAAGAATGATTAGCAGGCATGTAAGAATGCAGCAATGTTCTCTCAATCTTTGAGTCCCTATTTGAAGATGTACACCAGAGTGAATATGTAGCAGCACGGGATAAAAGGCGTGCATATGTGTCTAGGTTTACTAGCAGTGCTGGATTAGCCCTTATATTGAGGAATGAGGCTTTACTTTGGACTGATGGTCGCTATTTTTTTTTACAAATTACACAGTAGTTGAGTGAACATTGGAAGCTTATGCACATTGGTGAAGACCCATTGGTGGAAACTTGGATAGCTGATGTAAAATCCAGTTTACTATTTTTCTAGTCTTGAAGAGCTCTTAATGGAGTACATTTGCATTTGGAATGGTATACTACCTCAAATGAACATGTCATGTTCTTCTGAATTACATTAGATGGCTTGTATTCTTGAATTAAAGTAAACACTGTATTTATACGTGATTCAACAGGAGTCTCAGATTCGAGTTTACTATGTGTTTGGATTTCTCTTTATTGTGTTGATTCTTCTTGTCATAGTCTGTGCTGAGGTTTCTCTAGTTCTAACTTATATGCACTTGTGCGTTGAAGACTAGAAGTGGTGGTGGAAATCGTTCTTTGCATCAGGCTCTAAATCATTCTTTGCATCAGGCTCTATGGCTCTTTATGTTTTCCTCTATTCAGTTAATTATCTTGTGTTTGATTTATGAAGCCTTAGTGGGCCTATGTCAGCTGCTTTATACATTGGCTACTCGTTGCTCATGGTTTTTTGCTATTATGCTTGCTACAGGAACTATTGGATTTTTGACATCATTCTAGTTTGTGCACTACCTATTTTCCTCAGTGAAATTAGATTGATATCTGAAGTGCATACATGAAGCTAACAGATCGACTCGAAACCTCTTGCATATGACCTAGTGAGAAAGCTTTTGGCATGACTGTAATGGGCTTATCTATTTCAGTAGGCCTTGAATTACAGGTTTTATGTTTTATCGCAAGGGATAAGAATATGAATAACTTGATGGCAAGTTTGTTAGACTTGATGAGCTAATCATTTGTAGCAATTCCTCATGTTATTACTTATCTACTGTGAAACTAATTAGAAGGTCACTTACCAAGTGCTTTATTTAATGATCTATATAACAAAGATGGACAAAATCCCAAGTCCTTACTGCAGACCTTTATGATGCTGGCTGGTCATAGTCCTCCAAAAATATACAACAAGACATGTGGGGACTAACCAGTTTAGAGCTCTAGTGGAATTCAAGGGAATGCAGGTGTCAAAAGTTAATTGAGTCTCTAAATTTTCTATGCCAATTTTTATTTGTTTGATGACAACACATCAATTTTGGTATCAGAGCTAGTAAGCTCCTGAAAAAAGGAAAATTTTTTACTCTTCTAATCAGTTTTTGCAGAGATAAAATTGCATTGATTGAAGCAAGTGAAGAAGTTGCAGGTTCAAGACAGTCAAGCCATTGAGGCTTAAGAGGAGAAGAAGCCAAGGAAGGCTTAGTAAAGAGCCAAGAGAAGCTCTAGAAGAAGAGTATAGTGAATGCTCAAGAGAAAGATCCAAAGCAAGGTAAGCTTGGATTTGTGAAATTGTTGATATTTGTCATATTACAGATCATTGACTCAGTGTGAAGCTCAATAAAGCCATTAAGGAGGATCAAAAGACTAGGATGCAAAAGGCCTAGGTGAGATCAAGGAGATTGTCAAAAGACCAGTCAAGGAGAAAAGGCTTGGGTGAGACAAGGGATCAAGAGACCAAGGTGGAAAAGACTTGGGTGAAGATCTCAGAAATAGAGATATTGCTGAGAAAAGAGCAGAGCACCAAGGTACATGAGGGCACCAAGAAGAAAAAAAGCACCCCAAAGCAGAAAGGTATGATTAATGTTGACTTTGATAAAGAGATTGCTAGTTTGTGGAAAGATTTAGCTAAGATTAAAAGTATGTTTGAATCTGGGATGCAATCAAATGAGAAAGTGTGGGTATGGCCAATGAGGAAGAAGTTGAAGTGGCCAATAGATCTCCTAATGAAGAGGAGAAGAAGGCAAAATGAGATTGCCAAGAAGAGAGAAGCCCATAGAGGCTTGAAGAGGATGAGTAGGTTGCCAAGTGAGCAACAAGAGAAAGAAGTTGTGAAGAAGGTTCTCATTGTGGAGAACAAGAGAAAAAAAGAAAGAAAAGATGAAGTGCAAGGAAGAGAACTTGAAAAGATAAGAGTGTTGATGAAGAGAACACTCATAGGGACCTTGTGGTCTCTTATTTTTATATCTAATGTTGTCTTTGAATGGGTAATTGTATGTATGAGCAGCCTTGTGAAGGTCAAAAGAAAGGCCTTGAAGAATGAAGAAATTGAAGAATGAAGAAATTGGTGCAAAAGGAGACACCAAGTGCACAAGTGAATGTGCAAGAAAGAGAAGTGAGTTTGCTGTTGGTGATAAATAAAAAGAGATGCATTGGTTAATGCATGAGGGAGGTGTTGAGGAATCCATACAAGTAAGAGAAGAGATGGAAGATGAGGATGACTTCTATGATACCATTGAATGCCAAGAAGAGGCAAGAGAATAGTCAAGCACAAAGGAAGAGAAAGATTGCTCCATGGATCAAGCTATCCAAGAGGTAAATGAAGTGTTAAGACCTGATTTTGATTATTATTGTGAGCAAGAAGATGTTAATATACAGGTTAGAAGAGGCAAGAGGAAGATGAAGTCCTCAGACAAAGCAGTCAATCATGGATACATAATGCCTAAGTGGATGGTGAAGCACACAAGCAAGCAATAGGTACTTAAAGAGGAAAATTTGATGTCTAAGACTGATTTTCATCATATTTCTAAGATAAATGCAGCTGTACAAGATTGTGAAAATATAAACCAAATTGTTATCTCAGTGTTAGCCAAAGAGCATGGTTACAAAGTGCCAAAATGGCTCAGGGGATCAACAAATAGAAAAGACACGAAGCTCAATCAAGATGATGACTCAAGCAAGAAGCAAATACAAAGCATGAAGGAAGAGGTAGAATGCAAAGTGAGCAAGGCCAGCTATCAAACAAGACAACATGAAGATGTCAAAGTGCAGAAATTGAATAAGTGTCATCCTAAAGCTATGAAGAAGGTATGGATGGCTAAAGGTGAGAAAGAAAACTTCTCAAAGAATAATGAAGTAGAGCATGAGGATACAAAGATGAAAGGTAAGTCAATTGCTTACAATGAATGGAATAATGATGTTTTTGAATCATTTAATGATCTTTTTATGGAAAATGAGGAATGTAAAATGTCTATGAAAACTAATATTCATCAAGGAGAGAGTTCCAAGAGGATAGATGATGAAAGTGGAGATGTGAAATCAGTTCACATGTTTGAAAAGAACAAGGAGACACAAGATAAGGATACTGCAATTGTATTTGATGAGTATATGGAAGAAGTTAGTTTGTATGAAGACAGCTCAAGAAAGGATGAGATGAAGAGTAAGGCTAGTGAAGGGCAAGTAATTTTTAAGAAAGAAGGACCCAAGTTTGATTAAGATGGTGAGATAGATGAGATCTCACTAAAGGAAGAGTTGAAGATGTTGGAGGAGCTGTTTGGTCATTCAAGAGAAATGAATGAAGGTACAAGCCATGGTGAAGACACCATTTGGAAGAGTGAAGCAAAAAAAGAGCATACTAAAGAGGCAAAGGTAGTTTTGATCAAGGAGCAAGAATGTGAAGGCAGCGAAGAGGCTTCATGGCCTAAAGATTTTGATTCTAAGGTGGCTTTGAATGTTTTATATTCAGGTATTAAAGTTGTGGAGATGAATGAAGTCCATAGTTCAATGGACAAATTTTTGAACCAAGAAGATCAAGAAGATCATGAAGACATGTATGAGAATGAAGCATGGAGATGGGACATAACAGCTGAAAAGGAAATGACGAGAAGAACATATCAGAAAAGGAAGAAAAGCAAGAAGTTGAAAGACAAAGACCATCAAAGACAAACAACATCATTAGTATTGGCAACAAGACCTTGGGATCCAGGCATATAGTGAAGACTAGTGCATGGAGGCAACAGTTCATTTGAACTAAAGTTCAAATCCTTTCTAGAGGGAGAGTATGATGTAGGAGCATCTACATACATCTTGCCAAGACATGGTTACAATTAAATTCAAATTCAATTTATTGTATTTTCCCTACAATATGCTGTTAATGAAGAGTAATTGTAAAAAAATAAAGGTAAAAAGTAAATGTTGGGGCTGTTGAGGAAATAAAGGAGGAGTGGTTGAAAATATTTCAACTTGAGTATATTGTTGTAATTTAAAAACTGTATTTGTTTTTCCTTGAGCCAAGTTGGGCATAGAGGTTTGGAGGAGATTTTTCAAAAACAAAAGAATATGATATGCATTAATGAGAGAGAAGAGGAGAAAAAGAAAAAAATCATTCAAGAGGATAGTGGGATGTAGAAAAGAGGAAGGTAGAAAAGAAAAAGGAGAAGAGGAAGGTAGAAAGAGGAAGGATAAAAGGAGAATCTCTCATTCAAGGAGAGAGGAAGAATGATAAACAGGGATGTAAGAATGCAATAGTGTTCTCTCAATCTTCGAGTCTCTATTTGAAGATGCACACCAGAGTGAATATGTAGCAGCACGAGATAAAAGGCATGTACATGTGTCTGGGTTTACTGGCAGTGCTGGATTAGCCCTTATATTGAGGAATGAAGCTTTACTTTGGACTGATGGTCACTATTTTTTTTTTACAAATTACACAGCAGTTGAGTGAACATTGGAAGCTTATGTGCATTGGTGAAGACCCATTGGTGGAAACTTGGATAGCTGATGTAAAATCTAGTTTACTATTTTTCTAGTCTTGAAGAGCTCTTAATGGAGTACATTTGCATTTGGAATGTTATACTACCTCAAATGAACATGTCATGTTCTTCTAAATTACATTAGATGGCTTGTATTCTTGAATTAAAGTAAACACTGTATTTATACGTGATTCAACAGGAGTCTCAGATTCGAGTTTACTATGTGTTTGGATTTCTCTTTATTGTGTTGATTCTTCTTGTCATAGTCTGTGCTGAGGTTTCTCTAGTTCTAACTTATATGCACTTGTGCATTGAAGACTAGAAGTGGTGGTGGAAATCGTTCTTTGCATCAGGCTCTAAATCATTCTTTGCATCAGGCTCTATGGCTCTTTATGTTTTCCTCTATTCAGTTAATTATCTTGTGTTTGATTTATGAAGCCTTAGTGGGCCTATGTCAGCTGCTTTATACATTGGCTACTCGTTGCTCATGGTTTTTTGCTATTATGCTTGCTACAGGAACTATTGGATTTTTGACATCATTCTAGTTTGTGCACTACCTGTTTTCCTCAGTGAAATTAAATTGATATCTGAAGTGCATACATGAAGCTAGCAGATCGACTCGAAACCTCTTGCATATGACCTAGTGAGAAAGCTTTTGGCATGACTGTAATGGGTTTATCTATTTCAGTAGGCCTTGAATTACAGGTTTTATGTTCTGTCGCAAATGATAGGAATATGAATAACTTGATGGCAAGTTTGTTAGACTTGATGAGCTGATCATTTGCAGCAATTCCTCATGTTATTACTTATCTGCTGTGAAACTAATTAGAAGGTCACTTACCAAGTGCTTTATTTAATGATCTATATAAAAAAGATGGACAAAATCCCAAGTCCTTACTGTAAACCTTTATGATGCTGGCTGGTCATAGTCCTCAAAAAATATACAACAAGACATGTGGGGACTAACCAGTTCAGAGCTCTAGTGCAATTCAGGGAAATTCAGGTGTCAAAAGTTAATTGAGTCTCTAAATTTTCTACGCCAATTTTTATTTGTTTAATGATAGCACATCACTTGGCTCTTCTACATGGCATAGAAAATCTGGCTGCTACTTCATCTAATGACCTCCATGAAGTTAAAAGCCTGCTACAAAGTGTAACAAATGAACTAGTGGCTCTTAAAAGGTAGCAAGCTCAAGGGAATCAACCAAATCAAGGATATCAATAGTATAGGCAAGCAAAGAGACCTTGTTTCCAAAATTAAAATTAAGGGAAAGGTCAGTTTGCATAGGCCAGACCTTTTCAAGGCTATAATCTAGGTGCCCCTTCATCAAAAAAGGCTCTAGCACCTACTCAAAACAATCTGGTACAAGAACAACCCAGTTGCTCAACCATGGGAGATGGTCAAGATCAGGCTGTTTATACAAATGAAATGCTGAGTCACTACACAAATGCATAGGAAAATTAGGTAGCCACCCAATTCCCAATATTTGAGGCTACAATGCAACCCGGTATGGGCAACAGTCAGACTCAGCCTGATTCTACTCTCATGAATCACCTGGAAGGTGAGTTCTATGCAGTCAATTATGTGGGTAGTGCAGACAATCAGGGTGACTATGTCACAATGAACACAAGGTCCAAAAGGAGAGTAATGAAAGAAGCTTAATTAGTTGCTCAAACATCAACACCACCTTCTTCATCACATGTAAACCAAAAGGTTCCAAACTTTAGACCACTAGTTGCACCTTTAACTCCTCGGCCTACACCTTAGGCCATAAGTAATCTCAAATAAAATTTGAAAGAAAGAAACCCTTGAGTCAACATGGTAGACCAAATGAAGAAGTTTCACATGAATATCTCCTTATGGGATTCATTATCAATACTAAGACAAAAGGACATGCTATAAAAAGAATTGCACGAGATGAATGGACAAGCTGTCCCAACAAAAGTCGATAATGTTCTGATGATGAATGTGTAGTCTTCCACATCAGGCCAAGTTAAGAAAGAAGAAAAGGTTCCCCCTTTTTATTTATCCTTGGTCATAGGAGATTTCTTGGTGCACAATTGCATCATTGATAGTGGAGCAAGCACCTCAGTAATGCCCAAATGCATAACCGATAAATTGGGGCTAAAATATGAAGAAATGACTAAGGGAGTCCTGCAACTAGATGGAACACTAGTAAAGATAGTTGGAGTGGTTAAAAGTTTGAGCTTGATGCTACATGCCTGTCTAACCTTCTCAGTTCCTCATGATGTGGTAGTGGTGGATGCCCCTCCTTACTTTGTTATTTATTTGTCCAGGGATTTTACATCTAAAATAGGTGGCTACCTATTAGCAAATTGGTGTTATCTAGTTTTTAGAACCAAGTATGGAACTAAGGATAAGATTGAATTAGATCCACTCCACAAAGATCATCTAGAACCATACTCAAGGCAGCGAATGTTAGCTACACAATTATTGACCAGGAAGAATTCTAAGTGGATCAATCTCCATCCTCTGGCCTTGATGGAGTTGCTGACTTGCTCTTAGATGAATGAGGAAGTGACAACTTTGAGCATGATCCTTACAAGTTCATAGAAGGGGTAGGCATTGGGATTTATTACATGCACAAAGTGGGTACTTTTGTACCAAATTAGATGAAAGCAAGCTAAGAAAGCTTAGGTTTATGGTAACTATTCTTTGATGGCTCAAAAAGTAAGTTGAGAGTTAGTGGTGGAGCGGTGCTAGTTTTTCCTTCAAAGGATAAATACTTTTCAACTTTTAGGTTTCAATTTTCTTGCACAAGCAATCTTGTGGAGTATGAATCCCTCATCTAGGGTTTAGAGTGGGAGAGGAAAAGAGGAATTAAAGAGCTGTAGGTTTTTGGTGACAATGAGTTGATTGTGAATCAAGGAAGGGGCCAAAATCTAACAAAGAATTCTTTGTGTAAGTCCTACAAACACATGATATGGGATTTAGTAGAGAGTTTCCTTGCTTTCAATGTTACCTCCATTCCTAGAGAGCAAAACAAGCAAGCAGATAGGCTGGCAGAAGTTGGTGCCTAGTTTGATATCCCTAAGGAGATAGGCCAAGACTGTAGTCTACGCCATTTGAAGGTAGTAATTCAACCCTCTGTACCTGACAACATCACTAACTAGCAAGTGTTTGACAATAGCTAACAAATAACACTCTTCTTACAAGAAGAAGCTGAGTTTGTTGCTAAAAACTAGGCTAAGCTACAACAATAGTATGGCAACCAAACTGTTCAGCTAAAGAATAATAAACTTTCCAAAGGCTTGGTCATTCTCCAGAGTATCTTCAATGAAGATGACCGGTTGTAAAGTGATAAGGCAAGCATCAAAAAAAAGGAGGAGAACTATGAGAAGGTTGAAATATTCAAGAATAAGTTACTTACATTTGGGAAAGTGTGCATGGACCATGAAAGGTAGGCCTTCACCTTGTTGTGCTAGGAGTTTGCTGATGTCTTTGCCCAGGAGTATAACGATTTGAAGGGTTTCGACCCAAGTTTGGCCCAACATACCATTGAGATGGAGGAAGGTGCCAAGCTGATCAAGTAGAAGCAAAGGTCTGTCACCCAAAGATTGAGCCTCTCATGTGGAAGGAACTCACTAAGTTGATTGAGTCCAAGATAATATTTCCAATCAAACAGTCTTCTTGGCTAGCCAATCTTGTTCCTATTCGAAAAAAGAATGGGAAGATCAAATTATGTGTAGATTTTAGAGACCTTAATAGAGTCTCTTTGAAAGACCATTATCCTCTCCCAAACATAGAGTAGATCCTTCAAATGGTGACAGGCAGTGAGCATTTCTCCCTCCTGGATGGGTATTCAAGATATAATCAAATTTTGGTTGAAGACTATCACTAGTACAAGACAACCTTCACTACCAAGTGGGGGATGTTTACTTATCGAAAAATGCCATTTGGATTGTCTAATGTTGGTGCCACTTTTTAGTGAGCCATGGACATGGCCTTTCAAGGCCTGATAAATAACATCATGCTAGTGTATCTCTATGATGTGATAGTTTTCTCTAAGGAGGTAGGCCAACACATGAAACACCTTAGACAAATCTTTGAGACGTGTAGAGAGTTTGGTATCTTTCTCAACCTAAAAAAATGCATGTTTTTTGTCCATGAGGGTAAACTCCTTGGTCACGTTGTTTCCAAAGAAGGCTTGACGATTGATCTAGAGAGATTTTGCTCCATCCTAGAGTTGTCCTTGCCTAAACACAAGAAGGGCCTGCAGAGCTTCTTTGGCAAAATAAATGTCATCAGGAGATTTATTCCAAATTTTGTGGAGGTAGTCAAGCCATTGACCTCTATGCTGAAAAAGGATGAGAAGTTTGTGTGGATAGTACAAAGAAAGGATAGTTTTGAAGAGATCAAGAAGGCTATCGCCTAGGTTCCTACCTTGATCAGTCCTGACTTCACCAAGGATTTTAACCTCTACACCTTCAAAAATGAAGAGGTAATCTCTGCCATGCTTACCCAAGTGAATGGTGATAACCTTGAGTAGCCACTTGCATTTTTTAGCCAAGGCCTAGAGGGTTTTGAGGTCAGGTATACATATGTGGAGAAGCAAGTCCTTGCAGTCATACATAGCATGAAGAAATTTAGACATATGCTGTCCAACAGTAGGATTCACCTCATGGTTCCACATCCTGGTATCAAAGATTTCTTGACCAACTGTGATTTGAATGGAAAGAGGGTAGGATGGATCACTAAAGCAATGGAGTATGACGTGGATGTCAAGATCATCAACCTGGTGAGAGGAAAAGAACTATGTGAACACCTTACTATAGACCTTAAATAAAAAAAGGAGGATAGTTTGCTAATTCATGATGCAAAGAGGATAGCTTGCTAATTCTTGATGCAGCCACAACAGAAGAACTAGCTGTTATGAAGGATTAGACATTAGACTTGAGGCATTTTCTTCTCACTGGTGAGTGCTCGCAGGGCCTTGATAGGACCAAGAGGAGATATTTCAGACTCCAATCTCTCCCTTATGTCCTAATTAATGGAGTGTTGTTCAGAAGGGATCTCTCAGGAGTAATTTTAAGGTGCATAGACCCAAGTCAGGCTAATAGGGTGTTGTTCAAGTTCCATAATGGGCTAGCTAGTGGTCACTTTGCTCCTAGGCCTACAGCTAAAAGAATAATGAGAGTTGGTTAGTTCTAGCCCACTCTATTTAGAGACACCCATGCTTAGGTATGAAAGTGCCAGAAGTGTGCACTTTTTGATGGGAAACAATGGCTGGCTGCTATGCCTCTATAGCCTATTCAAGTTGAATAGTCATTCATGCAATGGGGCCTTGAATTTATAAGGATGATTAACCCTCCCTCCAATGATAGACACAAGTGGGTCCTGACCACCACAGAATACTACACAAGATGGGTAGAGGCTGTCACTTTGAAGGAAGCCAATGAAAGTGCAGTTCTAAATTTTTATGAAGACCTAGTGGCAAGGTTTGGGGTTCCAGCTACCATCATATCAGACAATGCATTAGCCTTCTTGGGGACCAGAACGAGTGAATGGGCATTGAGATACGACATCTATCTCATCACTTCTTCCAACTACTACCCATAAGGGAATGGGCTGGTTGAATCCACTAATAAAAATTTGATCAGGATTATCAAAAGAATAATGGAGGATAATTAGAGAACTTGGCATACCAAGTTGAAAATAACCCTATGGGAAGATAGGGTCACTCAAAAGAGACCAATTGGTAATTCACCATACATGCTTGTGTATGGAAGGGAAGCTAGGCTTCCTATTTCACTTGAGTTGCTAACCTTGGACCTTGCTCACCAGCTATAGTTAGAAGAAGGCAACATCGTGGAGGTTAGGCTATGCGAGTTGATGGAGCTTTAAGAGACAAGGGACTAGGTTATGGCTTCTATGACCATCCACCAACAATAGATGAAGAAACACTTTGATGAGATATCTTCATCAAAAGGTTTCTCTGAAGGAGACATCATCTTGAAATGGGATGCAGACCGAGCTAATCTTAGAAAGCACATGAAGTTTGATGGCCTATGGAGCGGTCCATACGTCATCACTCAGTGCAAGTAGCACAATGCATTTCAACTCTCCAAGTTGGATGGTGAATAACTATATATCCTAGTAAATGGGATACATCTTAAGCATTATCACTAAGCCTTTCTCCCATCATGTATATATTTTCCTTGTTTTTCCTTATTTTCCCTAAGTGATTTTGCACATGTTAGTAGTTTTCTTAGTCTTGTGTGTGTTTTCATTTCCTTTTAGGGGTAAGAACTTCATGATTGATTCTTGGATATCTTAAGGTGGTTTCTAACTTTTCAAGCTGCATTTTGACTCCATGCCCAATGGACTTTGAGGCTATTGGTTTCTAAGCATAGCAAGCATGCTTCCCCTAAGAATCACCATTTTGTTGACTATTTTGGCCCTACAGGCCAAAATTGATCTCCTTCTTCCCCTGCTATTCTGAGCTAGTTCAAATTTGATTTACACAAGTCTTTCGGCAAAAGGAAGAACTAGTTTAGTGGTTCGATGTTGGGGTCCAATGGCATGATCTTTCCAAGAACTTTGAACTTGAACATTGAACCATTATTGGTTTAGTTGGGTTCATTTAGTTTAATTGGTTTAGTTAGGTTGGTTCAGTTTAGTTGGTTCAATTCAGTGGGTTCAATTAGCCAGTTCAAGTAGTTGGTTCAATCAATTTGATTTAACAAATTAGTTTAGTCAGTTTGGTTCAACGAGTTGGTTCAACGGTTTGGTTTAATGAGTTGGTTTAACAGGTTGGTTCATAGGGATGGTTCAATAATTAGTTCAAGTCAGAAGGTTCAAAGGGGGTATTCCAAAGCCTGAAGGACAAGTGCACTTATAGAGGGTAGTCAAGATCAAACTGGACCATTTTAGCAGGCTATAGAGGGCAGTTTTGAATCCAAAAGTGCCCTTATGGAGGGTAGTGAACCTTTCCATACAAATCAAAAGGGTGATTTTACTTTGGAGATGCTAAGGCAAAGGTTGAGTTTCTTTAGACAAAATGCCCAAAGGAATTCCTTTAGACATTTTTCCTAAATAAATTCACAAGGTAAAGAGCAAGGAATTCTTTCAAAAAAGTTCTTATAGAAAAGTGAGCAAAGAAAATTCTTTCAGACAAAAAGTCTAAAGGAATTCCTTTGAACATTTTGTCCAAAGGAACTCACCTGATAGAAAGTGGTAAGTGGGAAAGATAAAGGAAATATTTCCTTCAGACAAAATGTCTGAAGGATTTGAAGAGCAAGGCCGCCTGAAGGACCCCAAAGGGCAGGTGCCCTTGCAGGGGACTCTTGACTACCAAAAGGAAGACCTTTTTCAAGCCCTGAAGGGACACCTTCCCTTCAAGAGGTTCTAAAGACAAAATTTGAAGGAATTGACCAAGGGGTGATGAGCCTGTAAATGTCAAAGTTGAGCATCATGGACTACCTATTGGAATCTAGACATCTGATAACATCCCCACAGACATCAAGTTCAAGACAACAAAATAGCCGTTGGCTTTCAAATGGCGATGGGCACATAGAAATCAACTTTACGACCATGAAGTAACTATTGGTCTTTAAATGAAAGGCATGAACTTGAAGGAATTCAAAGGATTAAGGCCAAAAGGAAGAGACCGTTGATAACGGAGCCCAAAGAGCTAAAGAATTAGCAGAAGATAGCCCCCGAAGGTCAAAGGACCCAAAAAATACAAAGCTAGGAAGAGACAATAGAGCTAAGTGCAAAAATGGATAAAATAGTCCAAGTGGAAAATGAAGGTGTCAAATCAAGGAGTTACTCCAGTAGTTGACATAGTATTTGCCAAGTGGTCATCAAGGAATGCAAATAATGAATGGTGCGACCCATTTTTCTTTACTTTGCATTGATGAGTAGACAAACCACGTGAATGCATTGAAGGAGGAGTCTTGTTTGTAGACTAACAGCATGGCCTATGTTTTCACACATGATGTTTAATATATTTAAATAACTAAAGTGAAAATCAGAGCTGACACATCATTCTCTTTCAGCTGGCTTCCTCTTCCCAATGATCTCAGCACACGTGGGCCACATGTCAAAGGGCACCAAAGTCTTTTCCAAAAGGGGCAGTTTTGCTTTCTTCTTCTCTATATATATTGTAACTTCTCATTTGAAAAAGATATCTCTCATATTTTAAGGTGAAGCCCTACCAATTTTCACCTGAAATCAATAGAATACACATTTTTTACCTCTATTTTGGTTGGATATATCTCTAAGTGTGTCTGAGTGTTAGCCTTATGTTCAGTCACTTCTTTCCTAATGCTTTCAAAAGCTTGATACCAACACACCTGGTATAGACAAAGTGCCATTTGTACAGGTGACAATAAGAGCTGTATCTAGAGAACAAAGGCAAAAGAAGGTTACCAGACAGTGTGATTTTCTTACAACACTTATGGTAAGTTCTTTTTCTGTGTGTTTACATTAAAGCCTTCTTGTTAAGTTCCCTGCAGTCTAGTCCTTTTACCAGTTAAAGTGTATGCATGTGTTCTTATGGTTTAGAGTGTGAGTATGAGTAGATCAAACTTGTTTGGTGCATCACCAGCTTAGGTTAGGTTTTGTTTTTGAATAATCCTTCTTGCTTTTTAACCCCCCCATATTAGCCACATTACTGGAATAACTCAGAGATGCATCAAAGGGAACTAGCCCTTATCTAGAGACTCTCCCCTCAATTTTTCCAAACCCACAAGCAAGAGAGGATTTTCCATTGTGATGCGTGGAAAATAGGAGCTCATCCTCTTGTCAAGGGTCCACTCTATTGTGTCAACAGTTTTTGTCATGCCCAGTGGGACAAAGTTTTAACACTCAGCAAAGTTCTAAGATTGATGTTGGTCTTGTTACAAAAAAATCAACCATTTTCAACATCTGGTGACTCCACTAGTAATAACATTAGTTTTTGATCAAAGACCAATCTGACCTATGCTTAAAATCACCACACGATTTGCTACTAAGGGTGTCCCTTTTGAATTTGTTGAATTGCCTTTAAACTCAACAAAGCGATTGAGGTTTGAAAAAACTCATCCTTATTCAGCACATCACCTTCCCAGATCTGCTATAATATACACCTATGTAAGAGGGCATCGGTTGAATCCTGTCATAGCTATGGCTTTACCATTTGTGGCCTTTCATGGTCAAAGTCCTTTGAATCCCCTATGTTATGACCTAATTCTAGGAGTAGTCCTTAAAAGTGTGCCTCCCTTTAATGGAGTAAGGCCCATTACTACTATCAAACACATCAAAAATATTGCTAACCTATATAATATTCATAATGTCACTGAGGAAAACATTGTGATTAGATTGTTGGCATTGTCTTTCAAGGGCAAGGTTCTAGACTGGTATGGGACTTTGCCCATGAATTTAGTCAATTCTTGGAATGAATTGGGCACCCTCTTAATGAACTAATTTGGGGAGAAGAGTGACCACCTCTCACTTGTCAAGTAGCTGACCACTATGAAAAGAGTTCCACACAAATTCATGTAGGATTTCAATACTCATTTTCAGAAGACATGGGATAGAATCCCCATTCTAGTAAGGCCAACTTCGAGCTATGCTTTCCTCTATTATTTGAAAGCATTGAAAAATGACATTGTTGTTATGATACAGTCCATGGGAGGACATGTACTGTTTACTGCCTATGACATAGCTATAACAGCTAAGAATTGCCTAGTGTAGGCTGGAAAGATAGCCCCTAGGCCTCATATGCCACTCTTTCCTAAATTTCTACCTCTAATCCAGACTACTGCACCCACCTTGGCTCTTCTGCCTGGCATAGAAAAGCTGGCTAATACTTCATCCAATGACCTCTATGAAGTCAAAACCCTAGTACAAAGCATAACAAATGAACTAGTGGCTCTTAAAAGGCAGCAAGCTCAAGGCAATCGGCAAAATCAAAGATATCATCAGTATGGGAAAGCAAATAAACCCCCTTTCTATAATTACAATCAAGGGAAAGGTCAATTTAAATAGGCTAGACCTTTTCAAGGCTATAATACAGGTGCTCCTTCATCAAAAAAGGCTCTAGCACCCACTCAAAACAATCTGGTACAAGAATAGCCTAGTTGCTCAACCATGGGATATGGTCAAGATTAGGTTGTTTATACTAATAAAATGCTGATTCACTACACAAATGCATAAGACAATCAGGTAGCTACCTAATTCCTAAGCTTTGAGGCTTCAGTGCAACCCAGCATGGGTAGCAGTCAGATTCAGCCTGATTCTACTCTCATGAATCACCTGAAAGCTGAGTTCTATGCAATCAATTATGTGGGTAGTGTAGACAATTTGAGTGACTATGTCATAGCCAACACAAGGTTCAAAAGGAAAGCAATGGAAGAATCTCAAGTAGCTACTCAAACATCAGCACCACCTTCTTCATCACATGTAAACCAAAATGTTTCAAACTTTAGACCACCAGTTGCACCTTCAGCTCCTTGGCCTATGCCTCAGGCTGTAAATAATCCCAAAAAAAATTTGAAAGAAGTTAACCCTCAAGTCAACATGGTAGACCAAATGAAGAAGCTACACATGAATATCTCCTTGTGGGATTCATTATCAATACTAAGATAAAAGGACATGCTGTAAAAAGAATTGCATGAGCTGAATGAAAAAGTTGTCCCAGCAAAAGCTGATAATGTTCTGATGATGAATGGGCAACCTTCCACATCAGGCCAAGTTAAGAAAGAGGAAAATGTTTCCCATTTTTATTTATCCTTGGTAATAGGATATTTATTGGTGCATAATTGCATCATTTATAGTGAAGCAAGCACCTCGGTAATGCCCAAATGCATAACCGATAAACTAGGGCTAAAATATGAAGAAATGCCTAAGAGAGTCATGTAGCTAGATGGAACACCAGCAAAGATAGTTGGAGTGGTGAAAGGTTTGATCTTGATGCTACACACCTACCTAACCTTCTTAGTTCCTCATGATATGGTAGTGGCGGATGTCCCTCCTTACTTTGCTATTTGCTTTTTCAAGGATTTTACATCTAAAATAGGTAGCTACCTAGCAGCAAACTGGTCCTATCTAGTTTTTAGAACCAAGTATGAAACTAAGGTTAAGATTGAATTGGAGCCACTCCATAGAGATCATCTGGAACCATACTCGCTCAATGTGGCAAATGTCAGCTATGCAATTATTGACCGTGAAGAATTCCAAGTGGATAAATCTCCATCCTCTGCCCTTAAAGGAGTTGTTAACCAGCTCTTAGATGAATGGGGAAGTGACAACTTTGAGCATGATCATTACAAGTTCATAGAAGAGGTAGGCCTTGGGATTTATTGCATGCACAAAGAGGGTACTTTTGTACCAAATCTAATGAAAGTAAGCCAAGAAAGCTCATGTTTATGGCAACTATTCTTTGATGGCTCAAGAAGTAAGTTAGGAGCTGGTGGTGGAGTGGTGCTAGTTTCTCCTTCAAAGGAGAAATCTTTTTTGGCTTTTAGGTTTCAATTTTTTTGCACAAGAAATGTTGCAGAGTATGAATCCCTCATCCATGGTTTGGAGTGGGCGAGGAAAAGAGGAATCAAAGAGCTTCAAGTTTTTGGTGACAGTGATCTGATTATGAATCAAGTAAGGGGCCAAAATCTGACAAAGAATTCTTTGCTTAAGTCTTAAAAACATAGGGTATGGGACTTAGTAGAGAGGTTCCTTGCTTTCAATGTTACCTCTATTCCTAGAGAGTAGAACAAGTAAGCAGATAGGCTAGTAGCAGTTGGTGCCCAGTTTGATATCCCTAAGGAGATAAGTCAAGACTATAGTCCATGCCATTTGAAGATAGTAATCTGGCTCTCTGTACCTAACAACATCACTAACTGGTAGATGTTTGATAGCAACTAGAAAATAACACTCTTCTTGTAAGAAGAAGTTGAGTTTGCTGCTAAAAACTAGGCTAAGCTATAGCAACAGTATGGCAGCCAAATTGTTCAGCTAAAGAACAATAAACTTCCTAAAGGCTTGGTCACTCTTGAGAGTATCTTCAATGAATATGACCAGTTGAAAAGTGATAAGGCAAGCATCACAATGAAGGAGGAGAACTATGAGAAGGTTGAAATATTCAAGAATAAGCTGCTTGCACTTGGAAAAGTGTGCATGGACCATGAAAGGCAGGCCTTCACCTTTTTGTGCTAGGAGTTTGCTGATGTCTTCACCTGTGAGTATAATGATTTGAAGGGTTTCAACCCAAGTTTGGCCCAACATACCATTGAGCTAGAGGAAGGCACCAAACCAATCAAGCAGAAGTAAAGCCCTATCAACCCAAAGATTGAGCTTCTCATGTAGAAGGAAATCACCAAGTTGATTGAGTCCAGGATAATATTTTCAATCAAACACTCTTCTTGGCTGGCCAATCTTGTTCCTATCCAGAAAAAGAATAGGGAGACCAGATTATGTGTAGATTTTAGAGATCTCAATAGAGTCTCTTTGAAAGACCATTATCCTCTCCCAAGCATGGAGCAGATCCTTCAAATCATCATCATAAACACTTAATTTAATCTATACATTTCATAGAATTATTACTATTGTTACATCCCAATTCCTCACTAAGCAAATTTACCTAATTATTCATGAATTTTTATTATTTATTTGATTATTATTGACTAAGTGATAAGTCATAATCTATTATGGGATAAATGTATGTTGTTTTGGTTTCATAACTTAATTTTTATGAGTTTTGATGTATTGTATATCCTTTACATTATGATCATGCTGATTTATTATTTTAGTAGTATTTCATGATATATATGTCATGATGTTATGGACTAACTTACCTATTTTGTTAGGTTGTGGAGCTAAAAGCTTCACTGATGCAGACATGGAGGAGGTTTCAAGAAGGTTGCTGAGTGTGTCAGGCACCGACGTCGGTCAGGCCAACCGACGTCGGTAGGGAAGAGACAGGAAGGCAACCGACGTCGATCATTAGTCGGCTAGTGTCGGCACCCCCCAGGTAGACAGAGACCGATGTTGGTCACCTGTGTGGTTCGACTGCGAGTATGTTACGGGTAGTTAGCTAATGAACCAAGTGTTTACATGTCAAGAGCTAATTTTAGACTGAGAGCTGTGGATCTAATTATTGTAATTAGGTGTCTAATTATTATTTGCATGAGATCTATTTAAGAGACTCATGGATTGTATTGTAAGTTGTTCTAGTTTGAGTTGAGCAAAGTTTGCTTCTTCTATGTGTGAGGTGAGCAAGGGTGTTCCTCCTAGTTTCATAGCAGTACCAAGGTGGGTGCTGGTTTTGGAGAGTCAGCAGGATTCTTCAAGAGTGTATGATCTTAGTCATCAAGTGAGCATGGCTTCTTTAAGAGATATACATGGTAAGTAAGATCATTGATCTACAAGTGTATGTGTGTGCAAGGTCAAGGTTCACAGGTGTGCAGAACTAGATTGATTTGCAAGTGTGCAAGATCAGATAGGACAACAACACAACAGGGAGCAGTATCAAGAGAGATCTACTTGGAATACAGTGGGTACTCATAGAGAGAAAAGAGGAAGGCAAGGTAGTTCCTTCCATAAGTAAGATCAGATTTGAGTTGCAAGTTGTTGCAGTTCAGGAGAGATCTACTTAGAGTACGTTGAGTACTCGGTTGGAGTGCGTGGAGCACTTGTGGAGTGCGTGGAGCACAGGTGTAAGGTGAACACCAACTCTATGTTTGAGTTGGGTGTTGGGACCTAAGAGAGAGAGCTTTAAGGGAAGATTTACTGTTTATGCCCTAGAGGTGTGGGAGCCCTAGAGGTGTGTAAGGAAGAAGAACTGTGGCAGCCTTCTTTGTTGTATTTCCTTCTGAAAGAGTTTTAATACAAGTTGTGTATTGTCTCTCATATCATGTGTTATTTCTAAATTCTAGTTACTTATTAATTCTAGTTAATTTCACATATTAAGTTGCTTGTATATTTGGTAATCAATTGTGTGCTTCCGTTATATTCATCCCAACACATGGTATCAGAGCTTTTGGTTGGGTTACTAACATGTGGTATCAGAGCTAAGGTTGCAGGAAGCAGTTTTGTGTTTGGTTACAGGTCACTCTCAGGGGTTTCTGATCGAGTGGGAGTAGAGCAATGGTAGATCAAAGTAAGCTAAGAATGGAGGAGTTGAAAAGCACAGATGATCACTTACGGTCTTATGGAAAGAAAGAGTAGGTAAAAGAAAATTGTTGGTTGGTAGCAGATCAGCATGAAGAAACTGAAGATGCAGATGTTGCAGGGGTTGTTACACAGGATGCTATGGGAGGTTTCTTGGATAAAGTTGAATCTTGGTTAATAGATTCAGTTGCCTCTTTCCATGCAGCCCCAGGTAGAAGAGCTGGTGAGCCTTACCAAAGAACTGGCAAAGGGGAAGTGAAGCTGAAATTGCAGGCGGCCAACACATGGGTGTTAAAAGAGGTCATGCAGGTCCCAGGTTTGGAGATGTGGCTAATTTCTTCAGAAGAGTTGGGTGATGAGAGATGCACAAGAACTCTCACAATGGATGCACTTGAATTAGCTGGTGGTAAGAAAACAAGTACTCTTTATCTACTTGTTTATATTACTGATTCTTCTTTTGTTACAGAGACGTGGCTTTGTAGGCTTGGTCACATGAGCAGGAAAGAGATGCATATTCTTAAGAGGAAGTCAGATATATTTGACAAGCTTAAGAACTAGAAAGCCTTGGTGTTCTTGGAGGAGATGGTGGACGGAGACCAATGGATGTGGCTGGATACTTCTGAGTAGGGCAGTTTGGACATGGGTTTTGATTCAAAGGAGCTTGCAGGTAAAAAGTCATCACTCACAAGAAAACACAGGTACTGACATCAGCAGAAAAACTGACGTCGGCAGTAGGTAAGACCAACATCAATCAGGAGGACTGATGTCAGCAGTAGGAGGACACTGATGTCGACAGGCAGGTAGTCAGGGACAGGCGCATGGAACCGATGTCGGTCGGATGCAGACTGTGTAGTGACCGAGGTTGGTCACTGTAACAGATTTTGGGCAGACAATGAGCTGTCAAGGAGTCTCAAATGCCCATATGAAGGACTGAAGATGTAAGTAGGCCTCAAATTCATTGTTCCTCTTCTTTATACTAGTTGCTATCTGCAGAGCAAGAAGGATCCAGGAAACAGTGGGAGCATGACAGGAGTATGATGCAGAACCAAACATAGACTTGGTAGGGTTGCCAGCAGGTTGGAAAGCACAGAGATGAATGGATACCTTAGTTGAAGAATAGAGAGAACGGACACGTGAGATGGAAGACCAGGTCATATGGTCTTGAGGAAGCTGTAAGATAGTGGTAGAGGGTTTAATAGGTGGAGGACAAAGCACGGCTTTAGTCAGTGTCTGTGTAACCATTGTGTTTGTCTTACCAGGGGGATGATGAGTCATGACATCATTTTATTGCTGTATGTGGATAGTATGCTAGCTAGTAGGGTTGTACATACAGGGTTTTGCTAAGCTAAAGGTAAGATTAGTTCAGTGGTTTGTTATGAAGAATTTGGAGCAGCAAAATTCTTTGGCATGGGAGACATGGAAGATCATAGGTTGATTTTGTCTCCAGTGGGAGCTGATGTGAATCAGGTGTTGGCAAGGTTCAGGATGTAGAGCCGGAGCACACTAAAGGCTGGACAGTTCAGTGTCTGAAATCACATGAGGTCTGGTATAGACCTGAGTTTGCCCAAGCAGTGCGTGTTGTCAGAGAGTTAGGAGCCAATTCAAAGAAGTGAGTTCTCAGGTATTTGAGAGGGACCAGCAGCAGGTATACATGCAGGGTCAGGACTTCACTACATGTGTTTGTAGATGCGGATGCGGTAGGTTACTCAAATGAAAAGAGGTACACCACAGGTTGTGTGGTGGGTTGTGTTCAGAATTGAGCTTGAAGAGGGATACAAGCCAGAAAATAGATTAGACGAAGTATAGGTACAGGTACAATGCAGCTGTTTATCTCCAAGTGGGAGATTGTTAGGTTGTGGAGCTAAAAGCTTCACTGATGCAGACATGGAGGAGGTTTTAATAAGGTTGTTGAGTGTGTCAGGCACTGGCATCGGTCAGGCCAATCGACATTGACATAAAAGAGACAGGAAGGCAACCGATGTCGGTCATTAGTCGGCCAGCGTCGGCACCCCCCAGGTAGATAGGGACCGACGTCAGTCCCCTGTGTGGTTCGATTGCGAGTATGTTACAGGCAGTTAGCTAATGAACCAAGTGTTTGCATGTCAAGAGCTAATTTTAGACTGAGAGCTGCGGATCTAATTATTGTAATTAGGTGTCTAATTATTGTTTGCATGAGATCTATTTAAGAGACTCATAGATTGTATTGTAAGTTGTTCTAGTTTGAGCTGAGCAAAGTTTGCTTCTTCTATGTGTGAGGTGAGCAAGGGTGTTCCTCCTAGTTCCACAGCAGTACCAAGGTGGGTGCTGGCTTTGGAGAGTCACCAAGATTCTTCAGGAGTGTATGATCTTGGTCATCAGGTGAGCATGGCTTCTTTAAGAGATCTACATGGTAAGTAAGATCATTTATCTGTAGGTGTATGTGTGTGCAAGGTCAAGGTTCACAGGTGTGCAGAACCAGATTGATTTGCAGGTGTGCAAGATCAGATAGGACAGCAACACAACATGGAGCAGTATCAGGAGAGATCTACTTGGAGTACAGTGGGTACTCATAGAGAGCAAAGAGGAAGGCACGGTAGTTCTTTCCATAAGTAAGATCAAATTTGGGTTGCAAGTTGTTGCAGTTCAGGGGAGATCTACTTGGAGTACGTTGAGTACTCGGTTGGAGTGCATAGAGCACAGGTGTAAGGTGAACACCAACTCTGTGTTTGAGTTGGGTGTTGGGACCTAAGAGAGAGAGCTTTGAGGGAAGATTTACTGTTTATGCCCTAGAGGTGTGGGAGCCCTAGAGGTGTGTAAGGAAGAAGAACTGTGGCAGCCTTCTCTGTTGTATTTCCTTCTGAAAGAGTTTTAAACAAGTTGTGTATTGTCTCTCATATCATGTGTTATTTCTAAATTCTAGTTACTTGTTGATTCTGGTTAATTCCACATATTAAGTTGCTTGTATATTTGGTTATCAATTGTGTGCTTCCGTTATATTCATCCCAACACGTGGTATCAGAGCTTTTGGTTGGGTTACTAACATATTTGTCATGAGTTTGACATAAGAGAGACTCATCTTTCTAATCATGATTGAGGGAGAGCATCATTGGAGAGGGTGATGTAGATGAAGGTGTTGGGGGATGATAGAGGAACATCTAAAACCCATGCACACACCATGCTAAATAACACTCATTATATGCATAATTTGAATGGTTAACATTAGTGACTTTTTGATGTTATCTACATTTAGATAATTGTATATGTGTTGTCAGCTCATATTTATGTTTAGGTGAATTAATCTTGTGTGATTACATTTATGTCAAGATAATGTGTTGATGACTATTGATATTTTTGAAAATACAAATTTGTGTGAATAGTGTTTGGTACTACTATGTGTAAACTAACCAACACATCTTAATAATGATGAGATCATAAACTAGTTATTTTGTGATACTTTTGGAGTGCCAATTATTTTTTAAAAGACATAGATGGTCTACATAACTTGATTTACTATTTTTAGATAAAATAATATTAATTACTTTTTATTAGTCGTGTTGCTATTAAATCATTATGATTAATTATTTTTACTAAATTATTATCTATTATAAAATCATATTATTAATAAGTAAATAGAAAATAAGAATATGGAAAGCTTCATTTAAAAAAAAAAAAAAAAGTTAAAGCATGCTCAAGCCAAATCAGGAAATATAAATTTAGGAAAAAGGAAAAAGAATGGGAGGATTTTAAAAAAATAGAGAGTGTCATTTAATAAAAAAAAGAAAGAGTAAAGCTTTGGCATGAAAACATAAAACGAAAAAGGGAAGATTTAAAGAAAATGACACATTCATGGAAATAATATCATAGAAAGGAAGGGTGGAGGCATAATTTATAAGGGGGAGATAACAAAGCCTTAAAAAGAGAAGAATGGAAGTAGTTCAGAGAAAACAAGGAGAACACCCTCTCATTTCATCTCGTCATCTAATAAGAAGGTTAGTGATGTTTCTAACTAAACAAAAGGTGTGTATATATATGTTTATATGTATCATATATATATATATATATATATATATATATATATATATATATATATATAGATTGATAGTGATATGTATTTATGTTTATATGTAACAATAGGAATATTTGTATATTAAACAAAGTAAACTAATACTTAATAAATGCTATAAACATATATTTATTGGTCAAAATTTATTTGATATAACTGCACCCCCCCCACACACATGAGGATTTGATTTAGTTTATAGCAATATGAGTTAGTGGTGGGGTGATCTATATGGTATGATATATATGGATTTATCAAGTAAATTTAGATAAGTGTATTACTATATATTAGAGAGTTGATCTCCTATGTAATAGTCTTTTTGATAAATAGAGTGAACCTATGTATTTTGTAAAAGTTGATGTTTATAACTATATAACAATGATTTATCTTCAGTTTACTATGTGCTTTGAATTATTTATAAGGGTGATCTTATTATATATAGCCACAAAAGTTACATAACGAGTATATAGGTAACAATCCAACTATAGGTACTTAGAATCATATGGGACTGCAAAATTATTATTTGATAGGACTACACATAAGTACGAACTACAGGTACTTGGAAGTTTATTTATTTAAATTGCTATGAAGTATAGGTAATAGGATGCCAGGAAATTGGAAGTATAGGTACTTATATACTTGGAAGTATAGGTACCTATACCTATTTGATCTGCCATCTATTTATTTAAATTAATGTGATCTAATTGTCATTGTATTATTTAATAACGATCAAACTGATGGCATATATATAACTAATAGTCATGTTTTTATTATTTTTTAATATATAACAACAATCTAACAGTAATTGGATCTATCATATAGATAGCGATCCATCATATACGTGAGAAATGCATGTATAAAATGGTGATATAGTATAAAAAGTGAACTAATTGATAATTATACTGACCTAAAATACAATGTTATTCAAAATAGCGATTTGAGTGTAATTTCTTTCTCATATTGCAAATGATATATAAGGAATTTTAAGTATATATTACAACGAAATACTAGTATTCAAATTAGATAATCCTATATCAGGAAAAATATATTTAAATCAAACTGCATGTATTATATATATAACAATCTCAGTAGGACATATGCAGTGAAATGTGCACCAGTATGAGTAAACTGTATAGTGTTGATATATATATATATATATGGATCAGGTCTTCTTTTAGATCCATCATATCAATTATATAAATTGATTGAGTTTCATAAATTGATGGAATTAATGATGGTATTTGTTAATCGCTATTTTCAATGGTTATTGCCCATCATTCGCTCCATTGGTTGTTATAAAAATACTATGACAATAGATTAAAAAGTTAATAATAAAGTAAAATGATGATCACTTGTAAAATCTGAATACCATTATATTTATGATCACTTATAAATATCATAAATGTTAGATATTTGTATATATGTTTGTAATTTATGCATATACTATATGTAAAGTCTATGATTATATATATATATATATATATATATATATATATATATATATATATATATCACTTGTAAAAGAACTAGTTCTTCCCTTAAATACCCATTATATTTATTTGATTATACTGTAAATAGCAATACTATGGCCGATAAAATAATATAGTTTTATAGTAACTACTATATGTGTTGTTATATTTGGATAATCAAGTACAATGTATGGGTTCATGTGAACTATGTGACTAATGAGAAATCCTCTCATCATATGTGATGCACATAGAGATGGTAGAGAGAAGCAATTGCACTTTATGTAACCATTTGCATTTTGTTTACATATTTGATCTATCCAAAGGTGATTGCTATTATGAAATGTAACCTTTGGTTGTCATAAATAGATTATTGCTTGGAGAAAAATTGAATAGAAATAAGGGTTCAGAAAAATATTAAAATTATGGAGATATACCCTGATTGATATTTTATGAATAAAAAAATTGAAGTTACTATTAGTGTGACAAAACAATAGTGTTTATATATTTTAGAGTACATATAAGTGATACATAGTATGATGATACTTAATATGTACAAGTAAATATGAATAGGAAATATATCTATATATGAACTTAAGTATTCATATAAATATATAATATAAACTAGTATATTGGGTTGTGTGCCTATAACTGTAGTTTTATTGACTGTTAAAAATAAGTCATAGGAACCCAAGGGTCAGAAAACTATGACCATATGAATATAGTCTCCTAGGAATGTAATAATTATTTAAATGAAAGATTATGTTAACACAAAATATAACATGAATTATGTGTTATTTGATTCTCTATAATTATTATGACTAGTTATTTGAAATTGAATAATATGTATATAATATGGTGGGCTATGATTTTAGTGCTTATCATAGAATATACTATAGTTGAATATACTTACAAAAATTATATTATGTAGTCTAAACACAAGTTATAATTGATTGGTATAAAATGTACTTATTTGATTGTTATTTATGTGATAAATAATATTGTGAAGATTCATTCATACATTTGATGGATTAAATGCATACATTTTTATTATTCTTATGTTTAGCATGTTTTATTATTAATAATAAGGTGTAATCTATATGAATTTGTTGGTTATATTCATGTTAACCAAATATCACATTGATATCACTAAGTAAGTAGTGAGATGGACTTCACTACCTAATTAGTATTACTAATACCAGATGCAGATAATTTGATCAAGTGGTGTGTATGAATTTAATTGATCTTAAAGATCAATAAATATTGAAAATTTTGGCCAAAGTAATGTTAGTTAGATATTTTCATTTCATATGTATGATTTACATATTTATACGATATCATGTTAGAATGAATTTATTTATGATACATTATATGTCATTAAAAATTATATAACATATACGTACTAGCTTCTCTCTTTGGATTTTCACATCAACACTATCTACTCATATATGAAGGGAGGGCCATTCCCTAATGAGGTATTATGTGGGGGATCGATGGTTCATGGTTGGTGTGAAAAAGTACTTAGATGATGCTCTCCCTCCATACAACAATATTTATTTAGAGATGACACTTGAGATTGCCATAGATACTAGAGTTCAAAAAACCCATACTCTATGGATCCTTGTATCTTATACATTATATTATATTTATTATTATTGAAACATTATACCTGATGAGATATAATTATTACTTATTATACATTGACATTAGTGGTTGTCTGTTTGTACTAACTATGACTAGACATTTGCAATTACTTTGTGTATTCAATTATATTTTATTTCATATGATGCTAGTGATCAGTAATAAGTAGTTGTTACATGCTTATTTTATAATTAAGATACTTACCATGTTTTAGTTTGATCACTATTTATATTTTCAATGTGAATTTTAATGAAATATACATTGATTATTTTTTTTAAATTTACATTGTTTTAGGTAGATCCCAGTGGGGATGTTACATGTGGTATCAAATCTATGAATCAAACTCTTAGACCTAATGAGTCCACTAGCATATTTGCATCCTTCTATTTATTGGAAAAGTAAATGGTGAAAGCTAGAGTATCTGGAGAGGGTACTTCAAAGGTCAATGACAACCCTCTATTTGATTGTATTCAATTTGCTATTGAGTATACAACAAAGTTAGATCAGATCCTCATATCCATGAATGAAACCAAGGACCAAATTTGAGCTCTCGAATAAGAATTTCGTGGCCATGAAGAGGAAGAACATCAGGATAAACCAGAAAAACATCCTACTGAGCAAAAAAAATCTTCAATATGTGAGAGTATAGGTAACTATAGAGTTAAAATGAAATATGAAAAAAGTGGATCCACCTAAGTTGAATGAAACTATTTTGGGTGATAAAACTTAAGCATGGTTGACTGAGATGGAGAACCTAGTGACATGTAGTATTGTATTAATTAAGTGAAATGTATTTTGGACTTGTAATGCCTCAGTGTAGAATCAAACTATACCATGATGGGAGTTGTGAGATTTAGTAGATCCTTATGCATAGCTTGATGACTATTATAGGAAATATACATCCATGATTCTTAAAATTTTATGTAGTACATTGAATGTGTACCCTTATGAGCACTCATACCCTCTTAGAGCTGTTAAAGGCTTAATTTATCAAGTATCTCAATGGTGATGGTTATATATGATGTTTGGGTAGGTGAGTGCATATCATAGTTCATGAGTCATGAGCAAGAGATTCCTATAATATTGTTTATCTCTTAGATCGAATACCTTGATAATGATTACATCCTTACTTGGTAATGAAGTCACATTCACTACTTATTTTTATATTGTGAGTATTTAAAAGGCATGAGATGCTTCTCACTTAAGAATATTGAGAGGATCCTCCTATGACAAAGTAATTAAAATATACAAAATAACATATTTATTTAACAAAAATGCATAAAATTTTAGATTTATATAATTAACTTAAACACCAAAAGAATTATATTAATCATAGACCACTTCGAGGGGGCAACCTCTTTCATGGATGCCTTCATTGGTCTCAACACTTAATAATATAATAAGTCTAATCTAAACAACTACTACTTCCCATGAATATGAGATTAAATAAAATCCTCATGAGATAATTTACAAATCATATGCATCCATAGAAATTAATATACTAACAAAGTAAAAAGAAAGGGTAACACAAGTTCTTAACATCCCCTCCTTAAAAATCTTTGTCGTCAATGTTTTAGATGTGGGAATTGGTGCTAAATCTGAAAGAGTAGTTTTCATATTGCATTTTTTGGTTGTATTTTATGCCACTAAATTAATACCATTGTGATGGATCAGGAGTGAAGTTGTCATGTGCACCTATATGGGATTGCCTTCAGCTCAAGAAAGATAGATCCTTCATTATCAAGTTATGGTAAAATGGTTTTCACTCTAATGTTTGTGCCAATAAATTTATTCATACAAGAGACATGAAATATCAGGTGAAATTGAGAAGAAGGTGGGAGCTCCAAATTATAAGCAACCTACCCAATCCTTTGGAGTACCTTATATGGCCCATAGATTTTGGGAGCCAACTTATGATTCCCTTTGAGTTTTAGGGATGATTGATTGTATGATTATAGGTGAATAATAACCATATCACTTACTTGAAAAGTGCACTTTGAATAGTGCTGATAAGCTTTTTGTTTCATTTTATTCTATGTCATATGAAGATTATCCAATAGGGTGTTGAGGATATGATCCTAGGTTTGGAGAATCATGTCGACCGCTTGAACTAATTAACTATTGTGGGTATATGGAACGAACACTGGTGGTGCTTAAACATAGATTTCTTCATATGGAGTCATTCTAGTTGAAGTGTGGTAGGAGGTATTGTACCACAATTGAGAGAGAGGGAGCCACTTTGGCCAATGATGTTGTTATTCTAAGGTGAAGCAATGAAGAAAAGTTTCCAAGTATTTGTTGATAATTTTAGTCTGGCCATCCATTTTTAGATGATACTCGAAACTCATATTCAGTTGGGTGTTAGTGCATTGAAGTATTTATATCTAAAAATGTTATGTGAAGGTTTCATCATGATCTAAGACAATGGAAGAATGAATGCCATGATGATAAAAATCTAGTCCAAGAAAATTTGTATGACTGTGGAGGTGGTATAGGGATGGATGAGGGCATAAAAATGACTATATTTTGAGAGGTTTCCAACCATAATCAAGATCATTATTTCCCTCTAGATTTAGGTAACCCCTCAATGAAATCCATACACATATCTATCCAAATTTGGGTAGGGATGGGGAAGGGTTTGAACAACCCAAGAATGAGTGTTGTTTCACCCTTGTTGCATTGACAGGTATCACATTCCACTACCGTATATTGAATTTCATTTTTTATTTCCCTTAAAAATAATTTATATCTTTCTCACTCATAAGTTTAAGAAAACATAGTTTCCCTACAAATAGATAAACATACAGCCTATTGAAGATCTGTGCTTTAGGGAAGCACCAAATGACCCTTATATAGTAAAGAAGCACCATCCCAAGAACAATTTTGTATGGTAGAGGGGTTAGTGCCCAACTATTGAATCATTTGAGATAATGAGGAGTCATTAACATACCCCTGATATACAATGTCCAACCAAATTAGAATAGGCATGGAAATAGATGAAAGGGAAGTTTGGACCGTAAATGTATGAGACAGAGCATCAACCAAAACATTATCCTTACCCTTATTGTAAGTGATATAATATTCATAACCCATGAACCCATGAGTTTGTTGACCCATTTCTATTTTGATGGGGTAGAGACCAATTTTTTTAGGGAATATTTTAGACTGTGGTGATTAGTTTTGATGAAAAAAATGATTTCCTAGTAGGTATGGCTGCCACTTCTATATTGTATGCAAAATGACCATAATTTCCTTATGATAAGTAGAGAGTACTAAATTATTTCCAAAAATAGCTTTGATGATGAACACAATGGGACATACTTCTTGGAGGAGAGAAAAACCAAGTCCATTGCCACAAGAATTTCTCTCGATATTGAAGGTCTTGGCAAAATCTAGCATAGCTAGAACAAGTTTAGTATACATGGCTTGTTTCAATTATTTAAATGCATACTCAACAACTTTTGTCCATGTAAAAACATCTTTTCTCAACATAACTATTCATAGAGATGTGATATTCCTATAATCATTGACAAACTTGCGATAGTATCTAGTCAGCCCCAAAAAACCATAGAGGCTCTTAAGTGTTTGAGGAGGAGTCTAATTTGTAATGGAAACTATTTTTTAGGATCCATCCAAACCCCTTTGGTTGAAATAATATGATTGAAATACTTCACTTTATCCTAGCCAAAATCACATTCAGCCTATTTTCATAGAGATGATGATCAAAGAGAAGTTGTAGTGCAAGCTCCAGATGTTAGAGATGCTCAGTCCATGTTTTACTATGGATGAGGATATCATCAAAGAAGACCAAAATGAATTTTTGTAGGTAGGGCCAGAATATTTTATTCATCAATGCCTGGAATGTTGAAAGAGAATTAGTGAGGCCAAAAGGCATGACCAAAAACTCATAGTGGCCATCATGCATGCAAAAATATGTCTTAGGGATATCATCTTCATGAAGATAGACCTGGTGATATTCAGAATGGAGATCCAATTTGGAGAAAAAATGAGCACCATGAATCTCATCAATAACAAGTATCAAGAACTTATCCTTGATTTTGATGTGATTAATTGCTCAGAATTCAATACAGAGGCACCATGTTGATATTTTTCTAGACAAGGAGAATTAGGGAAGAGTATGGGCTAGTACTAAGGTGAATAATGCCTTGCTTCAGTAAGTCTTGAATGAGCATCTCAAACTCAATGTTTTTTTAAAATGGGTAGTGGTAGGGATTGATGTTAGGAGAAATGCTTCCAAGAAGGAGATGAATATGGTGGTCCTTTAGCCATGAAGGTGGAAATCTGATTAGTTTAGTAAAGACACATGTATACTTGTGCAATAGTTTAATATTAGGAGTAGTGGAGACCATTGATGGTTGCATTTGAATGGAATGGAGCTAGATAATGATGCAATGTCAATTATTGTTAAGAATATATTTGATATGATGTGAACTTATGATGCTGATAGAACTTGGGTATAATCTTTTCAATGTATATTTTTTCCCATTGTCTAGAAATTGCATCCAAAGTTTAGAAAAATCCTATAAGATGGGTCCAAGTGTGCATAACCATTGGGCTCCCAAAACAACATCACATCTACCTAAGGGCAAGGCAAACATGTAAAAGTGAAAGTTAAAATATCTAATAGAGATACACACATTACAACACTTATTTTTACAAGGTAATATTCCCCCATTGGCAATTGTGACTTCAAAGTTGGAGTAAGGATGTACAAAACAATCAACTTGTTTGGTAATCTGAGGGTCAATGAAGTTGTGAGTGCTACTAAAATTAATGAGTACTGTGAGAGGCATATTTGTCAAGTAACCCCTAACCTACATGGTTTGTGAGGTGGTGAATCTTATTAAGTAATAAAGAGATCTCTGGTCGGTCTTCTTGAGAAGCATGTTCCTTAATTGACTGATCTTCTTTTGGATCATATGTTATATCCTAAGTATCTTCCCAAACATCAGTTTTAGGTGGAGAGTTCACATCCCATAGGTAGATATTTTTCTCTACACATCAATGTCCTTGATTTAATTTATTAGCACAATTATAACATAGTCATTTTTCTCTATGTGCTAGTATCTCTGCTTCAATCAAATGCTCGGTAGGAGAGGTTTTGGAGGCTAGAATTATTTGAAATTGTTGTGAAGTTTTATTTTTAAATGAAATAAAATTAGATTTGAATCACTACTAAGTTGTGATCTTTTCCTCTACCAATTTATCCAACCTCAGGGCTTCCATTATCATGTTAGGATGGAAAATTTTGACCTTAGATTGAATTGTATCCTTTAGTCCATTAATAAAGAAAATCTTGAAGAATTCATCAGATAATCCCTCTATGTGATTGGTTTGTTTTTATATTCTCTAACAGTTCCTTTTTGGTAAGTTTAGTGAGTGCTTTAGTGAAGTCACCAAAAGCACTAGGGCCAAACTATTGTAAAATGAGGGTGCAAAAATTAGTCCATATTGGCTCATCATGAGCCTTGATATACCAACAATACCATTGAAGGTATTCATGTTCTAAGTGAAAGGATGACAATGGGACTTCATTGGCATCAGAAGTATTATGCAGACTAAAATATTATTCTACTCGATAGATCCATCCAGTCATATTTACACCATTGAATTGAGGAAAATCAAGCCTCGACCCATGAAAATTATTAGAAGAATAAAACTCAATGTTTGAAGAGGACTTTGGATGTCATCTGGTGTTCAAGGTGGTATATTGAAGATTGAGGGAAATAAATTTTTCATCAATGTCTCTGATTTGGGTCTTAAGGGTGGCAATTTCATCCTTCATGTTTTTTGTTCCTGTTCAGGTTACTACCATGGCCAGAATAAGAGAACCTTTTTTTTACGATGGGTAGGAAAATGAGAGTTAAGACATGTTTAGTAATGATTTTTTTAAAATTTGGATGCAATCAAAAGGGGTAAAGGTACTTTTACTAATTTTTTACATAGTGGGAGTATGATTGATGAAGGCAAGGGCAATTTCAGAAGTGAAAATGAAAAAAAAACTAGAAAATTTATTAAAGAGGGACAAAATATTAGAAAAGGGAGATGAACACTGTGAATTTTTTTTGGGGCAAATAGACAAAAATAGAATAAGTTATGACAAAACTTGAAAAAAGATAAATTTGAGATTTGTGGGAATTAGGAGTGGAATCAGGGTATGGGACCTCAAGGAAGAAAATGTGGAGAATGAAATTTAAGGTGTTCGAATAATGTTTGAGGATCAATGGGACTACCAATGGAGAGATATGGCAAAAAAATGAAAAACATTTTACTTTTATTTAATTTTTTTGATATTCTATGGGGAATATCATGAAACTGATATGATGAGTCTTTTGATACTTTGTTGGTAATATGTGAAGATATGATATGGAATTTTTTAGATAATCTAATGGTAATATGTTGAAACTAGTATGGAAAGTCTATTGATACTCTACTGGTAATATGCAAAGATCTAATATGGCAAGATTTCTAATAATCTACTAGTAATATTCTAAAACTGATAGAAATGGGCCCCAAGTTTCCGTGGCTGCATAAGGTTTTAAAGATATCTCTCTAGCCACCAATGTTATCTGAGCGAGTACCACTCTCCAAAAAAATTTAGCCACATATTTACCCTTAAATGATAGCTTTTGGTTTTCCTCATGAGTGGGAACTAGTGAATCAAGATGGGGCCGTTGCCCTTTTCATTGGTTGGTCCTCTCAATGGGCCAGCTAGTTTGGGATTCCTATGTTATTCCTCACAATAAATTTTAGGACTTACACCCAAGAACTTCTCATAATTATGTAGATAGGTATTTACCTTGATCTAAAATAGATTATCATGATAAAAAAATACTTAAATTAACTATGCAGTGGAATAGAAAAACACTTCTAAGAGAAACAATTTAGTCATGAAAAGTTCTCTGATACCAGATGAGAGGATCTTCCTACAAAAAATTAATGAAAATGTATGAAATAACAAATTTATTTAATGAAATACATGAAACAATAGATTTATATAATTAGCAAAAATAATGAAGAAATTATATTGATAATAGGCCACTTCGAGGGGGCAACCTCTTTTGAAAATGCTTAATACAATAAATTTGTGGTTGCCTTCATTGGCCTCAACACTTACTTGTATACTAAGTCTAATCTAAGCAACTACTACTTCCCATGAATGTGCGATAAAACAAAATACTCATAGGATGACTTACAAAGCATATACATCCATAGCAATTAATATAATAACAAAGTAAAAATAAGGGGTGGCACGAACTCCTAACAAATATGTGCATTTTAGACAGAGTTTTATATTTTATGTACATTAATCCTAGGGGAAGGAATCTTAAAAGACCATTTATGGATTGGCACCACTTAGTGTGGTGGGAATTCTTATTGTAGTGGAGTATAGTTATCTTTATGAGGATTCTTATGTGTTAAGAGTTTGCTCATAGATCAACACTCCTTATGTTTATATGGATTGGGAAGAGGTGTCATCTCACATAGATAAAATAGAGGTGAGTTGTTACTCACTCACCCTTATTTGACATCAATATAAACCACTAAGTGGATTCATATTTTTATGATGTTGATTAAGTGTTCCCTTAATCAGATACTTATTTCTAAAATGTTGTTTTGACAATATTCCTTGGATTTCATGGGATAGTCTCTTCTACTTCTTGTTGATAGAGAGGTTTTAGGAATGGGATGGATTGATTCATCTATTTGGTTAATATTTTTACTTCCAGTTATGGAAATAGGCTATGATACTACACTTATAGGTTTGGCAAATATGTAGTGATTTTGGCAATTTGGGTTGTAGTGTTTTCTTCATACCATGTGAGGGTATTTAAGAGTTTTTTGTTGAGATGTTAATTCACTACTTGCCAATTGTTGATTTTTAGAGTCAAAATTTATAGTGATACTTTATCTAAATGTGTGAACTTTACCCATGTGGAGTGGCAAACCTTGAATTTATATTGGTTTTAGATTAAGATTTATAAGTTGATTATAATAATTATGTTATGATTTACCTTGATTAAATTGGTAATATTCTCATCTTGCTTAAAACATGATGTTTTGATGAGACACTTCTGTACCTTTTTCCTAGAGTATGGAATAAGATGTGTAGAACATATTTTTAGTCTAAGGGGTTGAGATAAGCATATAACTTGTTATGTAACTAGACAAGAAAGAGGGGAGGCATTATATCGATTGTTCCCATTATAATGTTGTAAGGATGGTGTGATCCTTGGCCTTTATTTTTTATGTTAATTTTAACATTATTTCCTATTAACTATGAATATAATAAGAGATGGGTTGAGTTGTGAAATTTGATACTAGTTATGTTTGGCTAATGGCAACTTAATGCAATTATGGAATGTTTGTATGATTTTCCTTATGGTGGATATTGATACATCTTGAATTATTTAGCATATATCAAATTACACTATAGGATCTATTGGTATGGATTTATGATTCATTGAACCATGTGCACATTTTGGAGATCATTAGGTCAAGGAGACCTAAGGGACGATTGGTGAATTAGAGACATGAGTACTAAGAGATGGAAGTGGATCTTAGTTACTCTCACATTGACTCAATAGTTACTGAGTTTGGATATGACAAGGGGAGCTTGTCAAATCTAGGATCTGGAAAGGGGGACTTGTCAAATTCATTCATATGGCCATATGCATGTATACTAAGGAATGTTTGTTCCTTAATTTTGTATACATTGAAAATGTACTATTTTCATTTCCTAATCATCGTCATACTTATCAGGAGCTACATGGAGTAGTAGAAGTATTGACATGTCATACTTATTAAGAGATACACAGAGTAGAAAAGGTATTAACTTATACATATCATTCTTTCTAGGGTCTCAACCATTTTTTAGGAATGATAAAAACACTCTCTAGGTTAGAGAGGTGTAAGTAGGGGTTGGAAGGCTTTATGGAACTCTCTCTATCTATTTGTTTTGAATTTTATGATGATTTCATGTGCTTATGGTTGAAGATTAAATTTGGTAAATTAGAAAACATATCACCGAAACATGTGGGACCTTTTGAGGTGTTAGAAGTGGTCAAAACTATAGTATATAGGTTTGCATTGCCACCAACCCTAGTTCTATTACATAATGTCTTCCATGGTTCTTATCTTAAAACATATATAACTGATCCTTCTCATGTGTTGGATTAGAGTGATTTGTAAGGTTATGGATCTAGGGGTGTTTGTGGTAGAACCAATCAAAGTAATTGACACTTGTAAACTTTATTTGTATACTAGAGAGATGCCACAGTGCAAGGTTTTATGGGACAAATACTTTGAGGATAGTGATACTTAGGAGGACTATGATGAGTTCTAAAGGAAATTTCTACATTTATTTGCTTGATTTAATGCTTCAAACTATGTTATCCTTATATTGAATAATATTTAAATCCAGAACTTATGTATGAATAAGTGTCATTGGGATGATGACCAACTTTAGGGGGGAAGGATGTTAAAACTTGATTCTTCGATAAACAAATTTACCTGATTATTCATAAATTTTTATGATCAATTTGATTATTATCAACTAGGTTGTAACTCATATGATGTTATGGGATATATTTATGTTGCTTTAGTTTCATGATTTCATTTCTATGAGTTTTGATGTATTGTATATCCTCTAAATTGTGATCATGTTTATTTATCATTTTAATAGTATTTTATGATATATATGTCATGATATTATGAACTAACTACCTGATTGTCATGATTTTAACACAAGAAAGAATCATCCTTTAGAGCATGATAGAGGGAGAGCATCATTGGATAGGGAGATATAGATGGAGGTGTTGGGGGATGATAGAGGAATGGCTAGAATCCATGCATACACCATTTTAAATAACACTCATTATATGCATAATTGGATTGATTAGTGTTAGTGTTTTTTTGATGTTATCTACATTTAAATAATTGCATATGTGTGTGCTAGCTCAAACTTATGCTTAGGTTAATTAATTTTATGTAATTGTGTTTATGTTGTGCTAATGTGTTCATGACTATTAATATTTTTGAAAATACAAATTTTTGTGAATAGTGTTTAGTACTACCATGTGTAGATTAACTAGCACATCTTAATAATGATGGGAACATAAGCTAGTGATCTTTATGATACATTCATAATGGCAATTACTATTGAGAAGACATAGATAGTCTACATAACATGATTTATTATTTTTGGATAAATGAATATTAATGACTTTTTATTAGTCATGTCACTATTAAGTTATTATGATTAATTATTTGTACTAAATGATTATCTATTATAAAATAATATTATTAATAAGTAATTAGAAAATAAGAATATGAAAAGATTCATTAAAAAATAAAATAAAAGTTAATGCATGATCAGGGCAAATTAGGAAATATAAATTTAGGAAAAAAGAAAAAGAATGGGAGGATTAGAGAGAGAGAGAGAGAGAGAGAGAGAGAGAGAGAGAGAGAGAGAGAGAGAGAGAGATATTTAATAAAAAAAGAAAGAGTAAAGACTTGGCATGAAAACATAAAACAAAAAAGGGTAGCTTTAATGAAAGTGACACATTCATGGACATAATATCATAGAAAGGAAGGGTGGAGACAAAATTCAGTAGGGGAAAATGACAAAGCATAACAAGTAGGAGAACATGAGTAGATCTAAGAAAAGAAGGAGATCACCTCTAATTTCATTGGTCATATAATAAAAAGGGTGGTGGTGTTTCTAAGTCAAGAAACGATGTGTGTGTGTATATTTATATGCAATATATGTTTATATAACAACCTGTTTATATGTTTAGCAACACACACACACACACACACACACACACACACACACACACACACACACACACAAGAAAACTAATAATTGATAAATGTTATTAACATGTATTTATTGGTGAAAATGTATCTGATATAGCCACAATACGTATATATATCTGCACATATATAGATCTAATCACTATTAGGATTTGATTTAGTTTATAGTGATTTGATTTAGTTGGGGTGAGGGGGGGGGGAGAGGGGAGGGGAGGGGGGGTGTAGGGGTGATTTGTTTGGTATAATATATATGGCTCTATCAAGTAAATTTAGATAAGTGTATTACTATGTATTAGATAGTAAATCTCCTACGTAATAGTCTTTATGATAAATATAGTGAACCTGTATTTTTTGCAAAAGATGATGTTTATATCTATATAAAAATGATTTATCTTTAGTTTACTAAGTGCTTTGAATTATTTATAATGGTAATTTGATTAGATATATATCCATAAAAGTTACATATCAAGTATATAGATAGCGATCTGACTATAGGTACTTAGAATCATATGGGACTACATAAATTATTGTTTGATATAGCTATAGATAAGTACAAACTATAATTACTTGAAAGTTTATTTATTTAAATCATTGTGAAGTATAGGAAATAAGATGTCAGGTATTTGGAAGTATAGGTACTTATATACTTAGAAGTATAAGTACAGAGAAGTATAAGTACCTATACCTATTTGATCCACCACTTATTTATTTAAATCACTATAATCTAAGTGTCATTGTATTATTTAACAATGATCTAACTGATAGAATATATATAATTGATAGTCATTTTTTTTAATATATAGTAGCGATGTAACAGTAATTGGATCCATCATATAGATAGCGATTTATCATATAAGTGAGAAAAACATGTATAAAATGATGATATAGTATAAAAAGTGAACTGATCAGTAATTACAATGACCTAAAATACAATGTTATTCAAAATAGCAATTTGAGAGAAATTTATTTCTCATATTATGAATGGTATATAAGGAATTTTAAGTATATGGTAAATAAAAATAAATATAAATACCTCAAGACTACTAGTATTCAAACTAGAAAATACTATATCAATAGAAATATATATTTAAATTGAACTACAAGTATTATATATAGCAATCTCATTATGACATATGCAGTGAATTATGTACAAATATGAGTAACTTGTGTAGTGTTGACAGAGCTTATAATGATCTAGAAAATATATATATGACTCGTTTTTTATTTTAGCTCCATCATATCAATTATATATATTGTTTGAATTCCATAAATTGATGAAATCAATGATGGCATTTTTTAGTCATTGTTTTCGATGGTTATTACCCATTATTCACTCCATTGGTTGTAATAAAAATACTATGACACTACATAACAAAGATAAAAATAAATTAAAATGATGATCACTTGTAAATCTAAATACCCATTATATTTATGATCGCCTATAAATATCATAAATGTTAGATATTTGTATGTTTTTAATTTATGCATATAGTATATATGTAAAGTCTATGATCAAAAATATATATAAGAGGCAAGAACCAATTCCTTTACGAGTGGTTGTATACACACACACACACACACACACACACACACACAACCCACTTGAAAAGGAAATGGTTTTTGCCTTGAATACCCATTATATGTATTGACTAAGCCATAGATAATAAAATACTATAGATTTATATTATCTACTATATATGTTATTATATTGGTATAATCAAGTAAAGTATATAGGTGTGTGTGAACTATGTGACTAATGATAAATCCTCTCTTCATATGTGATTCCCATAGAGATTGTAAGGAGAAGAGGCAATTGTACTTTATGTAACCATTTGCATTTTGTTTGCATATTTGATTTATTCAAAGGTGCTTGCTATCATGAAATGTGTCCTCTTGTTTTCGTAAATGGATCATGACTTTTATAAAAATTGGATAGTCCAACAAGGGTTAAAAAAATGTTAATTTTTTATGATATACCTTGGTTGATATTTTATGATTAAAAAAATAGAAGTTACTATTAGTGTGACAAAAAAAATAGTGTTTATATATTATTAAGTACATATATGTGATATATAGTTTTAGGATAGTTAATATGTACAAGTGCATATGAATATAAAATATATCTATATATGGACTTAAATATTCATATAAATATATAACATAAACTAGTGTATTGGGTTGTGTGTCTATAAATATAGTTTTATTAATTTTAAAAAATAAGTAATAGGATCTTGAGGATCAAGAAACTATAATAATATGAATATAGTCTCCTAAAAATGTAATAATTGTTTAAAGGAAGATTTTTTTCACACAAGATATAACTTGGTTTATGAGTTATTTGATGATTCTATGAAATTATTATCACTGGTTGTTTGAAATTGAGTAGTGTGTACATAGTATGGTGGATTAAGATTTTAGTGCTTATCATAAAATAAACTATAGTTGAATTTATTTACAAAAATTAAATTATGTATTCTAAAAATAGGTTATACCTGGTTGGTATAAACTATACTTGTTTACTTGTTATTTATATGATGAATAATATTGGAGAGATTCATTCATATATTTGATAGACTAAATGTATGCATTTTGATTATTCCTATGTTTACCATGTTTTATGCCTGCTAATAGAAAGTAATCTATATGAATCTATTGATTTTATTCATGTTAACTAAATATTGCATTGCTTGTAATAAATAAGTAGTGAGATGGAATTCACTAGCTTATTAGTATTACCAATGCTAGTTGAAGGTAATCCGATCAAGTGGTGTATATGAATTTGATTGATCCTAGAGATCAATAACTATTGAAAACTTTTAAAAAGGTAATGTTAGTTGGAAATTATCATTTCATATGTATAATTTATATGTTTGTGCAATATTATATTAGAATATATTTATTTATGGTATACTACATGTTCATATAAATCTTATAACACACAGGTACTAACTTGTCTCTATAGATTCTTATACCATCACTATCTACTCATTCATGAAGGGAGGGCCATTCCCTAACGGGGTATTGTGTATGGTATTGATGGTCCATGGTTGGTGTTTAAAGTGTTTGGATGATGCTCTCCCTCCCCACAATAATACCCCTTTGGAGATGACACTTGACATTGCCATAGATACTAAAGTTTGTGGAACTCATGCTCCATAGAGCCTTGTATCTTGTACATTATATTATATTTATTATTATTGAAATATTATATCTAATGAGATGTAATTATTACTTATTGTACATTGACAATAATAGATATATGTTTGTACCAGCCATGGCTGGACATTTGTAATTACTTTTTATATTTTGTTGTATTTTATTTCATATGATTATAGTGACTAGTAAAAGGTAGTTACTACATGCTTATTTTATAATTAATATACTTAGCATGTTTTACTTAGATCATTGAATTCAAATGAAATAATACATTGATTAAATTTTAAAAAAATTCACATTATTCTAGGTAGATATCAGTGGTGATGTCACAACTACATCATTGATCACACTCTCCTCTTTCCAAATATATGAGTTTTTTACTATTTCAAGATTTCCATCCATTTTGATGTCTAGCTTTGTCATTTTAAAGACACTTTATGATGTAAAAATAGATGTCTTTATATATTTACGTATTTTTTTCATTGATACAAATGCAAAAAAAATATTATAAGATCACAAACTAGGCATAATTCTATATACATTCTATAACAACAACAATAACAATTTTTTTTTTGAGGTGTTATGGTGGTCGGCATAATCGAATATAATTTTTTAGTTATTTAAATAAAAACAATTTATTATTTTTTAAAGTAATATAGGTCAAAAAATATATGACCTTATATAAA
>JARHVA010000304.1:6082500-6148449 GCA_037957365.1 Torreya grandis | reverse complement strand
GGAACTTGAGGAAATTCTTCAATTACAAAGTAATAGATTGAGGATGAGGGTGATTACTGAGTATATAATCAAGTTTAAGAATTTAGACAGTGAAGACACAACCTGAGAGGATGAAACATTTGTGCAGAAGTATCCAAAGATCATCAATGTTGGGGATAATGTTATTTTGAAGGGGAGGGGTATGTTATGACCTTAGCTTATAGCATGTATTGGGATATGTGTAACTCACTTATGGCTTAAATAATATTAAATTCATACCTAAATAAGGAAACCTATAACTTATCATTAGGTGGCGCTTGATCATGTTATTGCATGTCTCTTACATGATCCTTGCTAAAGCTCTTGCTAATCACTTTTGACTCAATCTTGCCTACCATTTTTAGACTTGAGCAAACTAACTTCATCAAAACTAGGTATATTATTGACAACCTTATTTATGTGTGGAAAGGCATAGAATGGGTAAAGGCCTCTTGTTAGACAACCCTCTTTTCTCAAGCTTGATTTTGAGAAATATTATGATAGTATCAAATGGAATTTAATTTTGGCCATTCTCTAGGCTTTTGGATTCAATAAATTCTTCATTTTGGTTATACAAACTATCTTTGTGGATATATCATCTTGTCTCACTATCAATGGTCTCAAATCTCACTGTATTTGCCTATATCTCTCCATACATCAAGGTTTCCCCTTTGCCCCAACATTATAAATCTTGTTTACTAAAACTTTGGGATATATGTTGGCTCATAGAGTTGAGTGAGGTATTGTCTAGGGTTTTTTTTCCCAACTGATCCTCTCAAATCATCAATGACCACTTTTTAGATGATACTTTCCTCACTCTTGAAGATCAAGAGAAACCTTTCAATAAGGATATGCAATGTATTGACATTTTTTGCTTAGCTTATGGATCCAACATGTAGTGGAGTGAGACTCAATATTTCAGACAAAGTATCATGCCAATGCTAGATTAGTTGTACTAATACAAGTGGAAATGGATTCATAGAGGTGAATAATTCAAGTTTTTTATCATTCCCTTTGCCTTTGATAATTCCCCTATGGAGTTGTGGAAATATTTCATAAACAGAGTGGAGAAAAAGGTGAAGCATTGGGTCACCAAACCCCTCTCTTTAGCGGGGTAAATTCTAAGTTTGTACTAAAAATTCTGTCCACTATTCATGTTTATTATTCCTCTAGATGGGCCCCCTCAAAAGCCTCTTTATGATAATCTAGCTAAGATTCTCAAAACCTTTCTTTAGTCTAATGCCAAACAAACATGGAGGTTTCACAGAGTTGTTATTGGAACAATTAATGGTTAAGTGGTGTTATTTTATGTACCCTTAATACATTAAATTGGCATTGGTTAATTAATAATATTATATTTTTATTTATCTTGAGTTTATCCTTGTGTAAATAAATAATAAAATATATTAAATGACTTTTGGAGAGGTTGGAATCAGTAATGAGGTGGTTGAAAAGGGGGCATATTATAATGGTCAAATTACCTTGCCTATATAATAAAGAGTTTATAATATACAATGTAATGAAAAAATTTGAGAAAAGAAAGATTATATTGGGTACATTTTATTTCTCAAATAATGAATAATCTTGGTGGGGTTTTTATCACTTCATGAGGTTTTTCCATGGTATATCTAGTGTTTCATGGTGAATGTCTTTGCTATTGATCTCACATCTAGATCTAATGTTTGTAATCAATTGTATTGCTTGTTTTTAACATGGTATAAAAGCCAAATGATGCGTGATCAAGTAGAAAGAATGTAGATCAGATTTTTGGCTTGTGTTCAAGCCTAGAGTCATCCATTTTTTTAAGCCATGGTATGTTTATGAAATAATTTGAAGCTTTCTTCTTCAGTAAAAGTAAGTTTCTTTCATTTATTTCTCCTCTCAGAGCCTAGAGATTTCAAATTTGAACATTTTATCAAATTTCAAGATTATTTTCACTAAACATAGATTTGTTTGAGTGTCTTGAATGAGCTATAAATGCTTCTTTGAGCATTAAAAATCGTAATTTTTTTCTCTATGTTAGTCTAATGATCTTTGTGAAGGTGTTTGAAGCACTTTAGTTAAAAATATAGCACCTAAATGCAGTTTCAAGCATCAAGAGAATCAAAACGTGAGAAAATAATTTTTGACATTCTTTTATGGCCTTCTTTTTTTATTTTTTTTGTCAAAATCTCCAATTCTAACCTCTGTTGAATGTTTTTTTGTGTTCCAAGTAGATTTGATCCATTTCCTAGACACTAAAACTTCCACAAAGTCTATGAGGTACTCATGTCCAAATTTTTAAGTTTTTTTCTTTCATGCAATCTTGCCATAGTATGACCTCTTTGTAGGAAATTTAATTAAAAAATTGCTTGAGATCCTCTGATTCAATGGTTTATTTATTTTTTATTCTTAGAAGGTGTTCAAATCCCCTTAATCTTTTTTTTTGGTTAAAATTAGTTTTTATTATAAACTATTCTATTTTATTTTATGTGCACATTCACATGGGAACTTGTGCCTTGTTGGACAATTTTGTTTAACATTTGACCTTGTCAACTGTTTGTCAACCAAAGTCACCCAACCAATCAATTTGTAGGTTTTTGACACATTCTAGACATATTAATAAGGTCTTTTATTTTGATTTGAAACCTCCTACTATTGATTTTACAACAATTTGGTCTAATAGTGCAATTTGTGGACACTATTTACAACACTTGTAACCATTTTTTTGACACTTGGAACTTTCACCTTTATTGTAATTATTTATGTTTTTGAATTGTTTTGTAATCACCTAAAGTGTCTAGTGTTGTTTACTCACTAGAATATATGTTTTTATTAAAAAATGAAGTATAAAACATGTTAAATTTTTTTTCTTTCTAAACCTTTTTTTATCGATTTAGTATAAAACATAAACTTGTAGTGTTGACTTTAAAAGGAAGAAAAAATATTCATGACCCAAATTATAATATGAATTATTTATAATAAGATATGTAATCTTTGGTTAACTTGGTATCAAATTATTAGTGAATTAACTAATATATGCATCACATAACTTGTTTATTAGATTTAACATGCTTGATTGTAATCTTACATATACTCCTATTGAAGGTTGTGTTAAAGCTTTATCCAAAAACTATGTGCGATAAAGATAACCCCCTATTTATAAATATCTTGTTGGTAGTTTGATTTATCTAAACATTACTATGATCAATATTTCATAAGATGTGGATGTTACTTCTAGATTCATGTAGGATCCATACTTGGATCATTGAAAATTAGCAAAATGAATACTTCGGTATATAAAAGGAACTGTAAACTTTGGTTTATATAATTTAATTTGATTGTGATAATTTATTTGGTTATTATTATTCTAACCATACTATGATGATTTTTCTGGATATGTGTTTATTTTTTATGTAGGTTTCTATCACTTGGAGCACTTCATGTGGAAGTTACTAAAGAAAGCTTTATGGCTATGAAGGATGATAGAAGAACATCGTGTGGAAGTTCTTCATTGTAAAAAAACTTCTTGGTGATAGTCAAAGTTGTATAGATTTGGTGAAAAATCTAATGCAACATAAATTAACTAAAGCCTATTAAATTTCATTCAATCCTAGGCCTATCAAAGTATTAATTGAGGGGGAGTGTGCATGACAATGTCACTTCTTAACATCCGCATGGGTCGTGTATTTTATTCTATAAATCTATACTTATTCTTATTGTAAAGCATTGTCATATATCACTTTATGTGATTTTGGTAAAGTGATATAAAAGACTCAAACATGCTTGGTTGATTATTTATGAGAAATTATGAGATGTATTCTCACTATGGGATGTAGTCTCACAATCATGCTAGCCTAAACTCACTCTAAGTGGTTTATGATAACATAGTGTAATTCCTTTAAAGGTTCCTATGGGAACATAGTGTAAAAACTTTAGGTGTTTATGAGTGTATAGTGTAATTCCTTTAAAAGTAACTATGTGACTATGGTTACATAGTATATTACCCTTCGGTATCTATAGTTATATAGTGTAATTTCTTTAAAGGTGACTATGTGATTGTGGTTACATAATGTAATACCTTTGTATATCTATAGTTAAATAGTGTAATACCTTTGGGTGATTTTGTTTATATAACATAATTCCTTTAAAAGTGACCATGGCATGATGAAAGATGTTTCCTTCAATTATTACCTCCTAAAATTCATCGTGTGGATGGTTCATGGAGTGTAAGTTCGTTATGTTGTTACCTCCTAAAAATCATCATGTGGATGGTTCATGGAGTACAAATATATTTTTATAAAGGTGATTATGACATGTATCCCCACTTAACATTAAATTATATTGGTTAAATAATAATATATTTTATTATTTATCATGAGTTTATCCTCGTGTAAATAACTAATAAAATATATTAAATGACATTTGAAAAGATTGGACTTATTAATTTGGTGGTTGGAAAAGGTCACATTATAATGGTCAGATTACCTTGCCTATATAATAAAAAGTTTATATTGTAAGATGTTATGAAAAAAGTGAGAAAAGAAAGTTGTATTGGATACATTTTGTTTCTCAAATAATGAATAATTTTGGTGAGTTTTTTACCTCTTCATGGGGTTTTACCATGGTATATCTATTTTTTCATGGTGAATTTATTTGCTATTGGTCTCACATCTAGATCTGGTATTTGTATGCAATCATATTGCTTGTTTTGTCAGTTGCTTGGGATATTTTCTTCTTCCCCATGATAAAGGAGGTATGAGAATTATTTACGTATAAAAAAAAACATTGAAATATGTGCCAAATGGGTGGTAAGAGCCATCGAAGTAATGATTCTTAGAAAATCCTTCTTCATCATTGTATTTAATCTAGATCTCCTTATGGTAAATCTAATTGAAAAAACATTAGTTTTTAAAATATTTTGATCACTTCTACTCCAATTAAAATTAAAGGATCTTTTGTGGAGAAAATCATCTCGAAATGATTTGTTGAGGCTATTAATCCTTGTTTAAAATGTATTGGTGATGAATTTCATAGTGGTCTCAATTTCAATGACCACAATCTCTAGTGGTCTCCTATCATGACCAATACTAGCCTCTTGTTGGTAGAAATGTCTACGATCAAAGATAAGAACATATTAAAAAATGGAATTCAAACTATAAAGGATTTGGTTTCTACTTGAAACTAGGATCCTTGGCCCTTTCTAAACTCAAAATTCAATTTAATTAATTTTAACTTACCATTTATCCTCTACATTCAGGAGTTAATGCCAAATGTCATGCTTCATAAGTTGGGTCTGCAACCTCCATGCTCATGGTGGAAAGATTGGAGGTGGAACTATTATCACTATAAATTTACCCCTAAGAAGGGTGTTCAATCCTTTTTATTTAGATGATATCAATGGAAACACATTTAGGCTGTGGGTAGCCTAATTAATGAGGTAAATCTCTAAATATGGGCTAGTTCCCTTGATGCTTCACCCAAATACTACTAAACCTATTAAATTGACAAGGAAAATGGAGAGAGAGAAACATGAAATTAAATAGAGGGTGATGCACAAAAATTAGTACCCTCCACTTGTCTATACTTCTAAGAACATGAACTAGAACTGAATCCTATTACATAACTCAACATGAGTCTCCATGCATTAGTGTTTCAATATAGAGTTTATGGTCAAGACACTAACCAATAGGTATGATCAAGAAGTATCATAGGAAACACTAGTGAATAAATCTCCACACTTATCCATTGTAGGACCATTTAACACATTTCATATTACTTGCAAAGAGACCAACAACCTACAAAGGTAAGAAGGAGAGGATAAATGAGAGGCAATTAAGACACTACCATTAACATTCATCAACTAATGATGAATTATACAATAAATGAAATATTGAGAAGTAAATAAATAAATGAATATTCAATTTAGAGGCAAATTAAAAATGTTTATTTGAGTAGGGCGTCACCATACTCACTTTGAGGATGATGAGAATGTCAAGATCAAGCATACATATAGGAGAAATGAGAGAGGAGAGAGAAAAGGGACGTGGAGAAATTTTATGATTGGGGACACATGTCATGAATTAGTTAAAAATGTCTAAAATGGACAAGAAACAATCCAAATAACCTTTTACACAATTGTCACTCATTCTTAGTGGAGATTCATCAAGAAGTTGGCGTAGGAGATGTGTCATTTGCCCTTTGAAACTACCCTACCCTCATTTATTTAGGGGCTACACACCTGATTAATTTCCTCCACCAAATTTATAGCTCTTCTCGACACCTCATGAAATGATGTGAAACTCCTCAATTTGATGTGACAGGTTTGACATCTTATATGCCCACTTTGCCATCTTGTCAAGCTTGCCAAACGCATAGTGAAAACCTACAACTTGGTAAATTTGAATGATTTGGGAATATAATAGGCTTAATGATGATTTTAAAATAATTTTAATTTTTTAACATACCTTCATTATAGTTTTTATCTCTCTACTCTACTTGAAACTCCTAAAAATGCCCAATTTGGTCTTTTTAGACCTCAAGAAACCCTGAATTGGCTCAAGCAATCAAAAATGAGTTATAAGGCTCACCTAGATCTCTTATTTGGATAATTATATATGTTTAAATGGGTTATAATTTTTTTATTTTGAAAAACTCTTAAATTCTTCATAAAACTCCAAAACAATTTTTTTTCTAAATTGTCTATTTGCTGACCTATGGGGGGCAAAGAGGTATTTTGAAGTGTCTTCAGCTCATTTTGTCTCCTGTTGAGGTGGATGATCATTTATTAAAGTTTTAAAAATATTTATACACCTTATAATAATCTTGTGTGGCCTTAAAATTTTATGAAACACCCAACTCACACTTCATCCATGAGCAAAATCTCAAGAAAACCTTGATTTTCTTCATGGTACAGACCTATGTTTTAGTTTTTTCTCTCTCTCCATGAACTTTAGGGACATAAAACCACTTGTATTTTTTTTAATTTTTCCACCAACCTTTATTTTCTAAAATTTTATGATTTATGGATCCATAAAACGCAAGTTATGGCCTTTTTAGTGCTATCCCACCTTGCATTTTCTTCATTTTTGCATAATTGTAGGTCTGTATTTTGGCATTTTATTGAGTTATATGAGGTATAAAGACCTAATTATTTTTTAATTTGGAAATTTATGTACTAATATAACCATTAAAATCTTTGTATTCATTTAATCAATCAAGAAAACTTCATAAAAACACCCTTTTAGACTTGCAACACTTGCATTTTCTCCACTTTGTAGGCATGTTCTCTCACATGGCACTTGATCATGCTTAGGTATTGATTATATATTATGTGATAAGTCTTATTTTACCTAAAATTATATTTTATAACTTTAATTTTACAATAATTTTCTCAAAAAACACTATCAAGAGGAAAAAACCAAAATGTTAGGGTTTACTAGGGTTTTAGGAGCAGTTTACTTGTTAGTAATGATTCATAAAGCTCAAGGATTCAACCTAGAAATTAATGAAAAAAAATTGTAAGGTAATAGGTTTACCCTAACTATCATAAGATAACTCAGATCCATGCAATTAATCCTATGACATCTGAGCATTTCAAATGGACACTCTCGAGTTTGTAAGCTTGACTAGGCAACCCGAGTTGTATGTTTGAGCAAAATAAAGCCTAAAAGTGATTATTTTTTACCAATAATTACTATTTAAGGTTTAAAAAAACCTTATACATTTATTTAAATGATTATTTAGCCACTTAGAGTTCTCATATGGCTTCAAGACTTTGTTTTTGAGCTTGCTAGGGTTTTAGATTGTCTTGGCAATTTTGGCCCTAATGGGCTCTCATCTTGTTTTCCTCTTATTGCATAGGTTTTTAAACTTTTAAAATAACTTCATGGGGATAAATAACATTTATTATGATCTTATATTCTCATTTTTAACGTTCAAACTTGCCCATTTATCTCATTTTCCAAATTTGCAACACGATAATTTCTTCTTTTTTACAACCTCAAACTAGCACATTACTTTGAAAAAAACCTCAACTCTACTTGTAATGATATCCTTTAATAAATGGAGAGTTTATTTAATCTTAAATCCATGAATGGAGTATTTCATTAATTTTCAACAAGCACTTAAACCTACAAAAGTATTTTCTCCACTTGAATGAGGTATTTCTCCACTTGGTCTATGTTTGAAGATCTAAGAGGGCAGTTACAAAGTGGAAAGGAATGTGGAAATATTAAAATGAGAATGTTTTTATGGATTATACCATTTAATTTACCAATTTCATGCTCAAATGACTTAAATGACCTTCAAATATGAAATTGGATCCGCTTGACAAGACATCACTGAGGCCGTTTGGACTTGGTACGTGACATATTGAATTTGCATTACCTTAACATTTGTAAAAATACATTAATTTATAAAAAATAATATATAGACCACATTTGACCTCAAATAAAGGATTTAACCTTTATTTTCATCATGATATCTCATTAACACCCTCTTATAACCTAAAAGACTCATGACATGATAGTAGACTTCTCATATATGGCATAAACCTTGACTCGCATAAGAAACCTTAAACAATGCTAAACATGCCATTTGAAGGGAGTTTGACTCAAAAGGACCACTCAAAATTAATCAACATCATTTTTAACATAATAGGGGTCAATGGTTGTAAAATTTCCCAACATTCATGGTGACCCCTGGGGGGTGCTTGCTTGCTAAGAACTTTAGACTAGTAGCCTTATTAATCTATTAGGCTATGGAATCACCTGTCATCACTTCAAACTGATATGAGATAACAAAAGGGCTACAAATTCCTTAAAAAAAATGAAGATAAAATTGATAATACCTTCAACACACACAACAAAGCAAAGGAGAACACACACAACAAAGTAACTAGACCAGACAAGACACACACTATGCTAAGAAGCACTTAGGGAAGACAAAACACAAACAACTACTATGTACAACTAACCTCCAAGGTCTAATCCACCTGGATCAAAAGGGAAACTTCTAATATCCCTCCATGAGATACACAAGGATACAAATCAATTTGACCTTTTGAAGTAGCTCACGATGGATCAACTTTTCTCTTGTTTTCCAACCCTTTTGGCATGCTTCCAAGAAGATCAACTGAAAGAAACATATCTCCAATGAACACATATTGATATTGTGGTTCAAAATTTACCTAATGGTGCCTCTCAACACTGAATATGCCTTCAATAATTATCTCATTCTCACCTATAGGGACAACAATAACAACTTCATATTCTAATTGTTTATCAAAACATTGCTCTTGGACCTCTATGACATCTTGAGAGGTGTCATCTTGCCTATCATCTACTTGATGCTTGAGGTATTGAGGCCAAAATTGGTTCACATTATCCTTCAAGATTTTACACACAATAGGTTCTTCTAGGAATTTGTACCAAACTCTGAAAACTTCAAACAAGTTAGTCTCCTCTGAGTTTAGCTCTTTGACCTTTATGACATCTTGGGGGATGTCATGTTGCTTATCAATTGCTACAAATTTATCAAGCTCTTTAAAGTGCTCAGAATATTCATTTTAAGCGGCATCATGGTCTTCAATAGATATGCCTTTATCAACCTCTTCATGAGCATGATCTCCAATAGGAGATGTATCTTTACAAAGAACTTCAATATCTTGAAGGAGCTCAATGTATTTCTATCAATCTTCATGTATTTCTTTTCCTTGGTCATTTGGATGGAGGACAACTTGAGTGGCATCCTCAGCTTTTTATTTAGGAACCATAAGCCTATTAATAACCTCAAACTCCTCAATGGAGTCATGAAATATCTACAAGTTTTCTTTTTTAAGCTCTATCTCTTGCTCACTGGGAGCCATTATAAGTTCTTTCAAACCTTCATCCTGCTCATTTTTGAAGCCATCATCTTTTGAGACCACTATTTCCACCTCACTAATCATTGCATCATCATCTTGAACTTGTCCATTTTGCTCATGAGTCTCAACAAGACTAGTAACTAATGTGTCTTCATGAAGATTTATCTCATGCTTAACTCCAACATGATCTTCCTCCTCTTCTATGATAAATAGAAGCTCATGTGACCAAGAAAAGGTTTCATCATGTATTTAATGTGATGTCCTTCAAGGTTTGATGTAACTTAATTTGCTTCTTCTTCTCCCATATGCAATGGAAACTCATATATGAAAACAAAGCATGGTTCATGTTCTTGAAGGCATTCTTGGTTAGAGGGAATTGAACTCTCCTCTTCAAAACCATCATTTTATTCTTGTTTTCAATCTGAATGTTTTGATGTAAAGGGCCAAGAAGGATTGAAGGCAGAGGTCTCTCCCACATACTCATTTGAAACATTAGTCTATTCCCACTACCAACCTCACTTTGGAAACTTAAGATCTCTTGGGGAATGTCCAATTTTACCTCTATTGTAGCCACCATCTAGATGTCTCCATCATAGCCTTCATAAGGTTCAATAGACTTGCCTATGACTACCATAACATCTTCACCATACATGTTGGGATTTGTATGCTCACCATGAATCTCCTCATATTTTCCATGAAACTCTATAGCTATAACTAAATATTGAAGCCCTTATTTATGTAAATTATATGGAGGCATAAATCAGTTTACATAAAGCATTGACCTAATGTCTGACCATGAAATCAAATTTTGTGAAAAAAATCTTAAATGTAACCAACTAAACCAATATGGCATTAGAGTCCTTCAACTTATATAAATCAATATACACAACTGAATGTGAAAAATGGGTCAACTTTCCATCCTGTTAGATAATATTTTTGTCACACCAAGGTTAGCATAAGATGAGGAGGAAAAAGGAAATGTCATTTACATGCCTCCTCCTACTTAATTGATATCATGCATTCCACTATAAATGTTATTTACAACTATGCAAAGAAGTAAAGCACAACAAATAAACAACAATTATTAAAAAATGATCAAACAACTATGAACGAAAATAATAATGGTAGAGAGTAATAAAATGATGAATTCTTAACTTCACATGAGTGTGCATAAGTATGACAAAAGTTATCAAAGGTTGCACTATTGAAATTATCTAAAATATGTTCAACAGCTTAATCAACTCTAGTCTACTTGGTGCTCGACTATATACTAAATATGACCAAGCACCCTCTATGCTGCTTACATCATCTATCCCTTCCCCTCCTCCCCAAAAAAGAAAAAAATGTTTTAGAGAGATCGATTTACTACAAAATTTTGTATAACCACATTTGTGAAAATTTTTCTATTTGACAACAATATTATTCTTCTAAAACTAGCCTTAGAAATTATTTTGGTCTGAAAAAAATTCTGTTAAAAATTTAATAATGTAAGGTGTGTCAGATGCACCATTCTTCAATGAAATCACCCCTAGACATAGGTGACTATAAAGTGTTTCAAATTTTTAAATTTCATAGCTATCACCACGTTTCACAATTTTTCATTTAATTGATTCGATTTGTTTGACTAGTCACCTCTTAATTTTCATTTCATCATCACAACCCATATTGCTTACCTACACACCTTCCATTGCTTACCTACATGTGTCTTTGTTCTACTCTTTAATATTCTAGGATTTGAGTATTCACATACAAACCACTTTAGTATTCTAATCATACACAAAACTACTCCCCACTTGAACATATATATACACACATTATGGTGGATATCATCACAATGATGTACAATAATTGGTGCCATTCATACATACCTTATGATTGCCATCAAAGTCATTCAAGGGTGCCTTGAAGGCAAGAAGAGCTTGAGATTCATGGGGATGGCATCTAAGGAGGTAGAGACATGGGAATGGGTTGGCCAATAGGATAACAAAGAGTGCGATGACAATAATAACTATGTTTCCTAATGCAAAATTGATACAATGTTGGTAAGTGAAAATGGGATGCATTATCAAGTCAAGCGAGTTACAAGCTTAAGTTTCATTATGAGTCCATTATATATATATAGAAATGGGTTGTGCTAATATTCACCATAATGTGTGTATATATGCATATATTTAAATAATTTGTATATATACATACACACATTGTTGGGAAATACGAAAGCACAATTGATTACCAAATACAAGAAACTTACATGCGGAATTAAACCAGAATCACAAGTAACTAGAAATCAAAAACAACACAGAATATGAGAGACAATACACAATTGTATTAATACTCTTCCAGAAAATAATACAATAAAGAAGATGCCACTTCTTCTCCACACCTCTCAGAGGCTTCCCACACCTCAAGTGTATAGTAATTCTTTCCTCAAATCTCTCTCTCTTACGGTCCCAACACACAACTCAAACACAGAGTTGGTGTTCACCTCCAACCAGTTAGTATCCACTACTGCCAGTACACTAGTGCTCCACGCACTCCACAAGTGCTCCACGCACTCCATGTACACAAACATACTTCAAGTAGATCTCCCTTGAACTACAACAACCTGCAACCCAAATGATCTCACTTATGGAAGGATCTTCCTTGCCTTCCTCTTTGCTCTCTTTCTGAGTACACACTATACTCCAAGTAGATCCTACCTGATCCTGCTCCCTGTTGTGTTGCTATCCTCCCTGATCTTACACACCTATAAATCAATTTGGTTCTGCACACCTACAAACCTGGATCATGCACACACATACACCTGCAGATGAATGATCTTACTTACCATGCAGATCTCCTAACATAGCCATGCACACCTGCTGACCAAGATCCTACACCCCTGAAGAACCCTTCTAATTCTCCAAAACCAACACCCACACTTGGCACTGTTGTGGAACTAGGAGGAACACCCTTGCTCACCTCACACATAGAAGGAGCTAACTTTGCTCAACTCAAACTAGAGCACTTTTACAATACAGCCCATGAGTCTATTATATAGATCTCATCCAAACAATAATTAGACATCTAATTACAATAATTAGATCCACAACTTCTAGTCTAAAATTGGCTCTTGACATGCAAACACTTGGTTCGTTAACTAACTACCCGTAAAACTTGTAGTTCTGAACCACATAGGTGACTGACGTCGGTCCCTATCTGCCTGGAGGTGACCGACGCCAGTCGATCCCTGACTGACATCAGTTGCTCTTCCTGTCTAATCATGTCGATGTCGGTTGGCTTGACTGACGCTGGTGTTTGTGACACTTAGCAACCTCTAGCAACCTCCTTCCCTGTTTACATCAGTGAAGCTTTTAGCTCCACAACCTAACAATCTCCCACTTAGAGATAAATAGCTGCACTATACCTGTACCCCATCTAATCTATTTCTTGGCTTGTATCCCTCTTCAAGCTCAACCTTGAAGACCAACCACCACAACACCTATAGTGCACCCCTTGTCATCCGAGTACCCTGCCACATCTGAACCTACAAACCCATGTAGTGAAGTCCTGACCCTACATAGCATGAATCCCTGCTGTTGGTCCCTCTCAAATACCTGAGAACCCACTTCCCTGAATTGGCTCTTAACTCTCTGACAGCTCCCACTGCTTGGGAAAACTCAGGTCTATACCAGACCTCATGTGATTTCAGACACTGAACTGTCTAACCCTTGGTGTGATCTGGTTCTGCATCCTGCGTATTAAACCTCACTAACACCTGATTCACATCAACTCCCACTAGAGACAAAATCACCATGTGATCTTCCATGTCTCTCATGCCAAAGAATTTCACTGCTCTAAATTCTTCATGACATGCCACTGAACTAACCTTACCTTTAGCTCAGCAAAACCCTGTATGTCTGAACCTGCACCAAGCTCATCCTCCACATACAATAACAGGATAATGTTGTGACCATCATCCACCTAGTAAGACAAACAAAATGGTTATACTGACATTGACTAAAGCCTTGCTTTGTCATCCACCTAGTACCACCTGTCAGCCCTGTACCACTGTCCTACAGCTACCTCAAGACCATATGACCTGGTCTTCTGTCTCACGTGTCCATTCTCTCTATTCTTTAACTAAGGTATCCATTCATCTCTATGCTTTCATACTGGCTGGCAACCCTACCAAATCTCTCGCTTGGTTCTACATTCTCATCATGCCATGCTCCCATTGTTTCCTGGATCCTTCCTGCTCTGCAATGAGCAACAAGTATAAAGAAGAGGAACAATGAATTTGAGGCTTACTTACCCCTTCAGTCCTCCATATGGGCATTTGAGACTCCTTGACAGCTTGTTGTCTGCCCAAAATTCATTACAGTGACCGACCTTGATCACTACACAGTCTGCATCCGATCGATGTCGGTTTCCATGCACCTGTCCTGACTACCAACTCTGTCGATGTCAGTGTCCCTATTGTTGATGTCAGTCCTCCTGACTGATGTCGGTCTTACCTATTGCTGATGTTGGTCCTCCTGACTGATGTCGGTCTTACCCTACCTGACATCACTGGCTTCAGTCTGCACATGACCGACATTGGCACCTGTCTGTTCGATGCTGATTCCTCCTGAATAACGTTGGTACCTGTGTTCACCTGTGAGTGATGAATTTTTACCCGTGAGCTCCTTTAAATCAAAACCCATGTCCAAACTACTCCGCTCAGAAGTATCCAGCCCCATCCACTCAACTCTGTCCGTCATCTTCTCTAAGAACACCAAGGCTTTCCAGTTCTTAAGTTTATCAAACAAATCTATCTTTCGCTTAAGAACATGCATCTCCTTCTTGCTCATGTGACCAAGCCTACAAAGCCATGTCTCCACAACAAAATAAGAATCAGTACCACTTTCTTACCACCAGCTAATTCAAGTGCATCGACTGTGAGAGTTCTTGTGCATCTCTCATCACCCAACTTTCCTGAAGTAATTAGCCGCATCTCCAAGACTGGGACCTGCATGACCTTCTTCAACACCCATGTGTTGGCTACCTAAAATTTCAGCAACACTTCCCCTTTGCCAATACTATGACAAGGCTCACCAACCCCTCTACCTGGGGCTGCATGGAAAGAGGCAACAGAATCTATTAACCAAGATTTAACTTTATCCAAGAAACATCCTAGAGCATCTTGTGCAACAACACCTGCAACATCTACTTCTTCAATTCCTTCATGCTGGTCTGCTATCAACCAACAATATTCTTTACCTGCTCTTTCTTTCCATAACACTGTAAGTGACCATTCATGCTATTCAGTTTCTCCATTCGTAGCTTACTTTCTTTTACCGTTGCTATACTCCCACTCAATCAGAAACCCCTGAGAGTGACCTGTAATCAAACACAAAACCCGCTCCCTACAACCTTAGCTCTGATACCACTTGTTGGGAAATACGAAAGCATAATTGATTACCAAATATAAACAACTTACATGCGGAATTAAACCAGAATCACAAGTAACTAGAAATCAGAAACAACACAGAATATGAGAGACAATACACAATTGTATTAATACTCTTCCAGAAAAGAATATAATAAAGAAGATGCCACTTCTTCTCCACACCTCTTAGAGGTTTCCCACACCTCAAGTGTACAGTAATTCTTTCCTCAAAGCTCTCTCTCTTACGGTCCCAACACACAACTCAAACACAGAGTTGGTGTTCACCTCCAACCAGTCAGTATCCACTACTGTAGTACACCAGTGCTCCATGCACTCCACAAGTGCTCCACGCACTCCAAGTACACAAACATACTTCAAGTAGATCTCCCCTGAATTGCAACAACCTGCAACCCAAATGATCTCACTTATGGAAGGATATTCCTTGCCTTCCTCTTTGCTCTCTTTCTGAGTACACACTATACTCCAAGTAGATCCTGCCTGATCCTACTTCCTATTGTGTTGTTGTCCTCCCTGATCTTGCACACCTGCAAATCAATCTAGTTCTACACACCTACAAACTTGGATCATGCACACACATACACCTGCAGATCAATGATCTTACTTACCGTGCAAATCTCCTAACATAGCCATGCACACCTGCTGACCAAGATCCTACACCCCTGAAGAACCCTTCTAATTCTCCAAAACCAACACCCACACTTGGCACTGTTGTGGAACTAGGAGGAACACCCTTGCTCACCTCACACACAGAAGGAGCTAACTTTGCTCAACACAAACTAGAACACTTTTGCAATACAACCCATGAGTCTATTATATAGATCTCATCCAAACAATAATTAGACATCTAATTACAATAATTAGATCCATAGCTTCTAGTCTAAAATTGGCTCTTGACATGCAAACACTTGGTTCGTTAACTAACTGCCTGTAAAACTTGCAGTTTTGAACTGCACTGGTGACCGACGTCGGTCCCTATCTGCTTGGAGGTGACTGACGCCGGCCGATCCCTGACCGACATCGGTTGCTCTTCCTGTCTAATCCTGCCAACGTCGGTTGGCCTGACCGACGCCGGTGTCTGTGACACTCAGCAACCTCTAGCAATCTCCTTCCCTATTTGCATCAGTGAAGCTTTTAGCTCCACAACCTAATACACATTGTATGTGTAGATATGAAATATGTATATATATACACATCTTATATATGTATAACAAAGAGTGCGATCACAATAATAACAATAAGATTTTGGGAAGTGGAATCCATTAGGGAGAAATGGGTTGTGATGATACCCACCACAATGTGTGTATATGCATATGTATACAATGTGTATATATATACACATTATATATGTATATATATAATGTGTATGTATATCACATACAATGTGTATGTATATGCACACACACACATTGTGGTGGATATCATCACAACCCATCTCTCCCCAATGGATTTATATCACACCAATCATGTGCTTAGACTTAATATCAACCATAACATGTCAAACTTCATTTTCTCACCTTCTTGGATTTTCAATCAAATGAATTAACTTGCATTCTTCCTTATTTGGAAAAACTCTCCTATCTTCAGCATCTAGACTTAAATCTCAATATCTTGAGTGGGAATATTCCCCATATAGTTTATCATCTTACTAGACTTATCATAATATTTATATTAAGAAACTCAATGGAATATTATTGCAAGGCTTATTTATTTCTAACAATCAATTGATAGGATAAATTCCAGATTACATCACAAGCTCAAGTGATATATATATATATATATATATATAGAGAGAGAGAGAGAGAGATGGGTTGTGATGACATCCACTGCAATGTGTGTGTATATATAATGTGTATGGAGTTGCATTATGAGCCTGAGTTATATATATATATATATATATATATATATATATATATATATATATATATATATATATATATATATATATATATATATATATATATATATATATATATATAGAAATGGTTTGTGATGATATACACACACACATTATGATATAATCCAGGCTCACAATGCAACTCGCGCTTGCAACTTGACCCAACTTGACAATGAAGCCCAATTTCACTTACCAACATCGTATCAATTTTGCATTGAGGAAGAAACATAGTTTCCTTCAAATTAACTCACTTTCTATATAAATGGGTTGTTACGATATCCACCACAGTGTGTGTGTATATACATACATATTATATATAGAATGTATATAATGTTTCTATATATACATACATACATTTCATAAATTTTCATTTGATTGATTTAATTTATTTGATCAATCATCTCATGTTTTTCATTTCACCATCAAGTGGCTTACTACTCTTTCTCATCATGATTATTTGCATCACAATCACCATCACCATTAATAGATGTCTCATTTTTCACACTACTAAGATAAGATAATTTTATTTTTAAATAAATAATTTGCCCAGCTATTTTCTCTACCACCAGCTAAGTTTTTCCACTTCAAGCAGCAGTTAAAGAAACACCCCTCCTAACTATATCTAGGGGTTTTGAAGTTGATTTCTCTACCACCACTTGAGTTTTCCCACTTTGACCAATTGAAGGAACACTCTACCCAATTATATCTAGATATTTTGAAGTTAATTTCTTCGCTACTAGTTGAGTTTGTCCACTTTGAACAAAAATTTATTCACATTAGCAAACTAAAGTAAACTAATACAAGATCCATCTGAGAAAGCATGCCATGAACCTGTTTATACATAAACAATTATAACAATTGAAGTAATGAGCGTGTTATAATATAAATTTAATCAAAGGACAAGTTTGAATTAAGGTATTGAAAGTTCCATAATCATCCCAATTAACATAATATATTTAATCATACGGTATCTCTTAAAGCTTATGCATTACTAACAACTATAACTCCACTATAACCATTGCCATAATAAACCTACCATGAAAAAATAATCATATTTATTGCATAAAATAATCTAAATCTTCTGTCATCCAAATATAGATGGTAAGATTGTAAGAGTGTAAATTATGCTCACCTTTGCATTGGCTAGAATAAGCTTTAAATCTTGCAGGAATGTTGAGCATTTCATGTAATGCCCACCATTCACACACTGCAGTAATGTAATCACATCCATAGGATTTTCAACTATAGAATAATAGTCAGGATCATCTTTATCCTTGACAAGGTAAAAGAATTTTTGGAATCTTTTTTCACTTAGAAGTCTATGCATTGTAGAGGGTAAATACATAGGAATTTAAGTAAATTTTTTCCTAGATAAAATACGTCATTAACAAATAAACTAAATTGTGATTGATTTATCACTATAGAAATTGCTACAAATATCCGAAAACACATTCATTTTAATTGAATAACATGATCCTTTGCTTATGCCTTTTCACATATCTCAATCTCACTTGGCCCCCTTGCAGCTTTGGGTGCTTTTTTCTATTCACGTGGTTTAAATTTTTTGTGAGGTTCTCATGAAAAAAACTCAACTTAGCCCCACCAACCTTTACCAAGAATGATAGTTCTGATTTGGACTATGTTTTCAATATTAGATTGATTGAAGTATCATCAATCTCACTAACTACTAGGGTACTTAAAGAATCATGAAGGCTTCATGTCATACAAATGTTTCAATGTTGATAGTGGGATGAAAATCTAGTTTATTTATCTTTAATATCTAAAGTCTAAACTTTGCATGTTGCTTGGGTATTGCTTGTGAATGGTGGTGGATTGTTTTGATTTGTTGAATCTATTTGTCAATTTCACATATTTTATTAATCCAATCAACTTCTTGCATGATTACTCTGAAATCAAAAGGGTTCAAAGTATTATTGTCATCACACTCTTTGGTATCCTATTCACCAACCCATTCCCATCTCTTTTCCTCCCTAGATGCCATCCCCATGAATCTCAAGCTCTTATTGGCTTCAAGGCACCCTTGAATGAGTTTGATGGCAATCCCAAGGCATGGGTGAATGGCACTAACTGTTGACTCTTTGTGATGATATCCACCACAGTGTGTTTATATATATGTTCAAGTGGTGAGTGGTTTTGTATACGATTAGAATACTAAAGTGGTTTGTATGTGAAATACTCAAAGCCTAGAATTTTAAAGAGTTGAACAAAGACACATGTAGGTAAGCAATAAGAGGTATATATATAAATGGGTTAGGATAATATCCACCACAATGTGCATGTATGTGTATATATACATATGTATAATGTGTATATAAGTACACACATTATATGTGTATATATATAATTTATATATATACATATAATGTGTATATAAACACACACATTGTATGTGTATATATAATAAAGAGTGTGATGTATTCAAGCATTGTATATATATGTATATATACACACATTATATATATTTTGGTGGATATCATCACAACCCATTTATCCACAATGGATTTCACTTACCAAAATATTATTGTCATTGCACTCTTTGTTATCCTATTCGCCAACCCATCCCCTTGTCTCTGCCTCCCCATTATTCTCAATCTCTTTTAGCCTTCAAGGCACCCTTGAATGACTCTAGTGTCAATCCCAAGGCATGGGTGAATGGCATTGACTATTGTACACTCTTTGTGATGATATCCACCATAATGTGTTTATATATATGTTCAAGTGGGGAGTAATTTTGTATACGATAAAAATACTAAAGTGGTTCTTATGTGAAATCCTTGGAGCCTAGAATATTAAAGATCAAAACAAAGGCACACATAGGTATGCAATAGGAGTGTGTGTGTGTGTGTGTGTGTGTGTGTGTGTGTGTGTGTGTGTGTGTGTGTGTGTGTGTGTGTGTGTGTGTGTGTGTGTGTGTGTGTGTGTGTGTGTGTGTGTGTGTGTATGTATGTATATATGTATGTATGTATATATATATATATGTATATATATATATATGTATATATGTATATATATGTATAATGTATATATATACATATATATATATATGTATATATGTATATATATGCATATATGTATATATATATACATATATATATATACATATATATATATATACATATATATATATATATATATATATATGTATATATATAGTGGTGGATATCATCACAACCCATTTTTATACACATATATACAAATGGGCTTTGATGATATCCACCACATTATGTGTGTATATATAAAATTAGGGAAATATTCCTAATTAATGATAAAGAAAAGGATGTAGCTGACAATTAATTATAACAGTCCCTTTTTGTTGAGTTTTGTCACCATTTTTCTTTTTTGGGAAGGAAATTTGTTGATACTCACTCATTGCATTCTAGAGATGAGATAACAGTATTTGTATTTAGGGAAGACACTATTTATATAATTATTTGGTTCTGAACAAAGGAAACCATAACAATGCATGCCAACACATGTATGATTTATCCATACATTGTGGTGGATATCATCACAACCCACTTATCCCTAATTCTTTTCACTTCCCAAAATCTTATTATTATTATTATTATTATTATTATTATTATTATTATTATTATTATTATTATTATTATTATTATTGTCATTACACTCTCTGTTATCCTATTCACCAACCCATTCCCATGTCTCCAACTCCCCAAATGCCATTCCCATGAGTCTCAAGCTCTTCTCGCCTTCATGGCACCCTTGAATGACTATAATGGTAATCCCAAGACATGGGTGAATGACACTGACTGTTTCACACTCTTTGTGATGATGTCCACCACAATGTGTTTATATACATGTTCAAGTGGGGAGTAGTTTTGTATATGATAAGAATACTAAAGTGGTTCTTATGCAAAATACTCAGAGCCTATAATATTAAATATTAAAACAAAGGCACATGTAGGTAAGCAATAGGAATCTATATGTGTGTGTGTGTGTGTGGTGGTGGATATCACCACAACCCATTTTTATACACATATATAAATGGGTTTTGATGATATCCACCACAATGTGTGTGTATGTAGAAAATTATGGAAATATTCCTAATTAATGCTAAAGAAAAGGATGCAGTTAAAAATTAATTATAAGAATCTCTGCATCCTTTTCTTTAGCATTAATTATGAATATATATATATATATATATATATATGGTGGTGGATATCATCAAAACCCATTTATATACACATATATAGAAATGGGTTTTGATGATATCCACTGCAATGTATGTGTATATAAAAAATTAGGGAAATTTTCCTTATTAATGCTAAAGAAAAGGACAGTTGAAAATTAATTATAACTATCCCTTTTTGCTGAGTTTTGTCACCTTTTTTATTTTTTGGGAGGGAAATTTGTTGATACTCACTCATTGCATTTCAAAGATGAGATAATAACCTTTGCATTTAGAGATAACACAATATTTGTATAACTGGTTGGTTCTGAGAAAAGGAAACAATAATAATGCATGCCAACACATTTATGATTTCTTCATCTTCTTTTAGAAAAAGGGTGAGGAAGAGGAAGAGTAGAGGCATGGCAATCATAGTTGGATTCACCAATCACTAATGTGTTTGTTGTGCTTTAAAATGATTCAATACACATCTAGATGAATAAGTAGATTATAAATAGTTTGAGAAAAATCTTAATTTCACAAGTACTTAGGGGCACAAATAATAGATGTTAATGGTTATAGAGAGCCATAAAATGATCCTAGCTAACTGTAAGTAATAAATATTATGAGGAAATGATAGGTAGAAAAAAACATATTCAGTAGTTGCCCAAATGCATTAGAAAATATTGAATGGCATTGAAGTAAATGTTTATTCTAATAGACTTATATGACTAAGAAAATAATTGTAACAATGGTCAGGATACATGCAAAGTACCAATGTCCTAGATAATTAAATATTATTTTTAAAAAAGAAGAAAATACATGGGAAATTAGCAACCCCTTTACTTGATGATGTAAATGCCCCAAAATTAGCTTATCAGAGCTTTCTTTTTAAGCCATTGGATATGTTCTCATACTATTTCTAGATTCAAAATAGCAGTAAGGATCTAAAATAAATATTTATATCTTCATATGATTTCTCAAAAAACCCCATACATTATATCTTTGTGATTTGTGGGAAGAGATGAGATTGTTTTCCGTAAATATACCAAAGAGTAGTGTTGTTCAAATAGAACAAAGATGATTTTTTTTTTTGAAATATACAAAAAAACATGCAAGCCCTTGCATGGGCATTGCCATTTGTGTCTAGATTTACAAATGAGAAATTCAAGAATTTGAAGTCAAAGCCAAATGTTCAAGTCCTTATTTGGTAGAATCTCTTTATTTTGAGTGTTATTCAATCTTCTTTTTTTCCAAACAAATCTACAAGGTTAAATTAATTATAAATTTATTCATGTAAAAATTAATAAAAAATTTCTAATAAAAATGTAAGTGCTTTTTCTTTGAAGATGAAGAAAATATTTTAAGTTTTTTTTTCCAAATGAAATGTCAGGGCAGCCTTGAATGGCTCCAATGGCATTCTCAGTTCATGGGTGAATGGAACTGATTGTTACACACTCTGAGCTGGCATATCTTGCCACAATCACACCAACCTTGTGTTCACACTTAATATCGGCCATAATACCATATATGGAAGTGTCATGTTAGATAGCTTGTGTAGTCCACTGAATTAACATGTATTCTTCATTTTTATTTGGAAAAATTCTTCTATCTTCAACATCTAGATTTATATAACAATAACTTCAGTGGGAATATTCCCCATACAACTTATTATCTCACTAGACTTACTTCTCTTGGTCTTGATACAAACCAATTAACAAGTCAAGTTCTAGATTGATTTGGCAATATATCTTTACTGGAGATGCTAGACATTTCCTTCAAGCAGTTCAGTGGGACTCTTCCCTCATCATTTGGTAGTCTCTCCTCCCTTTTTTTTATCTCGATGTAAATGGAAATATATTCAATGAGAGCATTCCTTCCTCAACATTTCCATCTACCTCCCTATAACCACCATGTGAAAATTATAGAATTTTGTTTCCTCAACCTTACCATGTTATGTCAACTGCAGCTATCTAATTGTGTACTCAACATTTGCACATGGATTCCCTCTTTCAAGTTAAACATGTTAAATTCGATATCATGTAATATTGGTGGCTAAATTCTAGCATGGATTTCAACTCAATTATCACTTTAGGCCTTAGAAGTAGCTAAAAATAGTCTTGTTAGAGAAATTCCCTCTTGCCTATGGCATACCAAACCTAATTTGGAATATGTAAATGTATTAAGTAATCATTTGCAAGGCTAAATTTTTGCAAATAATTCAAGTTGTATGTAACTCAAAGTATTGGATGTGTTGAAGAATGCATTGAATAAACCCATGCCATCAATGTGGTCTCATAATTTAACAAAATTGGTATCGAATAACAATTTTTTTACCAAAAATATTCCTCCAAGTTGTCATATCTTGCGTGGGTAGACCTTAAATAATGTGCTTATTGTACTACTTTAATGAGCCATTTTGCTATTATTATACTTGGCATTTGATCTGATCTATATTTACTTTGAGTTTATATTTTAGTATTTCAGTTCATGCTATTGTTGACTATATTTCATTTGGTGTTTGATTTTATGTTAATTTTGAAGAGCTAATACTGCTAATGTCATTTTTGATTGCATGTAATAGTTAGATGACTGAGCTAGGTTTGGTGCTGTAAGACTTCATCAAACTATTGCATCATTACTATATAGGTATATGAGTGTAAGGTAAAAGAAAGATATCAAGTCGATTGTCCACCAATCCCTTTTGTGATGTCTCATATTATGTTAACCAGTACTATGTGTAATTGTTAGCATTGTTTGTTTAGAGGCCATCATTGGCTTATAGCTAATTGTGCCCATTATGTTTTCATGAATGTTTAATAATAAATGTAGACTCATTGAGTTGTTAGATTGAGTAACATAAGCCTACAATTGTTGCCAAGGTCCATAAGCTTGCACTGGTTATTTATAAAAGTTTATAAGTTTTTGTAATGCTTTTACATGTGTAAATAAAGGACCTTGTGATTTGTTTTAAAGTCTTAGTGACTTGGTGGTAAAAGGGTTTAATGATTATACTTGTGGTCTTCTTGTGGTAAAAAGGTCTTTTGACCCATGATGGGGTCATGAGCTTGTCATGGCATTGGACTTTTGTATTGAGACAAAATCATTTGATTTTAGGGTTTTTGCTTGGATAGCAATTGATTGGCTATCATTTTGGGTTGTTGAATTCTAAGTGAAAAAGAGGAGTGAGGAGTGTATGGAGAAAATATCAGGTTTTCAAATTTGTGTTTTGGCCCCAATGATGATGGTGGTGGAAACTATTTTTAGAATCCATACTTTGGAGGCATTAAAGTTTTGGTGGCCATGGGATCTAGTGGAAGGATATACAGTGGTGGTGGAAAAAGAAAAGAAACAAAAAAGGAGGGCATTTTTCAAGTAAGTCCTTTACTTGTATATTTCAAATCTATGCATGCTTAACTGACATTATTTTATTCTTAGAGGAAACCCTAGGCAAATGCATGGGTTACATGGAGGGCCCTCACCCTCTTTGAAACTCACACATTCTCCTTATCAATTTTTCCAGGCTACTATAGTTGCTATTGCATTTGTATTTGAGTAAGGTGTTTATTGAGACTTGAGATGGTAGTATGAGTTTGTTAAATAAACTCTGGTGGGTAAGCTTTGGCCTAGTTCATCTCACCCTTGGATGGTGTACAAATGAAATATTACTATCACAGCCATGAAGGCTTTTTATGTTGATTTGGCAGATGCATGGTGGATTTTTATTTGTTGGTCTATTTGTTACATAATTTCCTATTGTATGTTACTCATTGTCTGTGTAAATACCCTAACTTTGATGGACATTTGATCTTTTCCTTAACCCTTTCTCTCATTTGCTTTTATAACCCTAGGCTTCGTTTGGTAGCCTCTTCCAACCCCAACATGATGGTTGGGGTGGGTAGGGAGTACCACCATATGGATGGGCTTAGCTTGCACATTATCTTTTTTTGTTGGTGTTCAACCATAAGGAATGCTCTTGAGGAGTGTAGAACCAATTGGTTGATTTTTTATGAGCAGTTTCATGAGGGTCTTATAGTAGTTCCAATAACTTACAAGGCAATTGAACTATTTGTATATCCTCTCTAGCATTGTAATTCTTCTTGACAATGTGATCATGAATGGTAATCCCTTATGTTGTTCACAATACTATTGGTCACTCTTTAAAAAAGACTCAAATACCATTACTTGATAACTTTACTAGGATTCATCGTTAGTCATAATATTAAATGGAGAGTTTGTTGTTGTACTATTCATTATCATAAATACTGTAGTCTCATAATTTTGAACTATGGTTCATATAAAGGTGTTATTTTATGTACTATTGGTTTCTTGATGACTATTTTAGGTTTTTTGTCTAGCATAATGAATTTATAGAGAACTTATTATAGTAGCATAGTTAACATTGTAATGTTCTCATGCCTGGTGCATCAATCTTGAAATTATGAGTTGACTTAATCAATTTGAGTACCTAGACCTAGTGGGGTAATCTAATACCGACTATTTTTATTATTAATACAGTGTTCTTATATTTTTTGAGTTGTGGTATGTCTTCAATCAATGTAAGAAAAAGTAATTTGAGGTTCAGTCTTGACTATGTTGAGAATTAATTAGTTTGGGCTGGCATTTACATTCATTTTTTGATGAAATCAAAGAATCAATCATTTTTTGACCAAACTAAAGAGTAATATGACTATGGCATGCACTATGAAAGACATCAGTTGGCAGAATTATTTGATTGCATGATTATGTTTCAATTGGCAAACTGGTGGTCTCCCTACATGGATAAATATGAAGATTAATTCATCTCATTGTCTATCTACATTAGTTATTACTCAAGAAATAGTGAATGTTTGAGACTGCATTGATAAGTCTATACTTTCCTTTAATGTATTGATTTTTTAAGTTTTTTTGAAACTGGTAAAAATTAGAAATGGTTAATAAACAAGTTATATTGATTGAACCTTTCCATTCAAGAGGGATAAGTATATTTTGGTTTCATGCTTACAGTATTGTAAATTGGTATAAATGCATATAGTATTTAATCTAGATTATTATTGGAAAAGGGATTATTATAGTTTTCAATTTATTGTAACTTATGGATAAACTATGTGTTGTTCACCAATCAAAACTCGCTATTTTTTGTGCATTGAAATATTAATTTTTTTTCAATAGTTAAGATATACATTTCTTAAATAAAATTATTAAAAAAATCATTTAACTATGATTTGATTAGTGGAAATTATTGAGTTGTTCTTAACATGCAAATCACCAATGTCATGAACATAACCATGATGTGTTATTGCCACCGAACGTTGGGAAAGGAAATGTTTATGTGCACTGAAATATTTAAACATTTTCAATAGTTAACTTACACATTTATTAACAAAATTTATTAAAGAAAGTAGTTTATCTATGTTTAGATTGATTGAAAGTTTTGAGATGTTATTATCCTAAGGGAAATGAACTATAAGATTTGTCCCCTCCACTCTAAAAATATAACCCTTGACATCTATTTTGCTCTATAATTACACTTAATAAAAATAATTTTTCTATTGGGTCAGTCATTTTTCATTTGATTTTGCTTTGTAATGTTCCAAATTACCTTCATCAAAGGTCCAAAAATACATTAGAAGATCTCTCCTTCATTTGAGATTTCAACTTATATACATAATCTTGATTTTCCAATCATTCATCCATACTTATTGAACAACCCTTGAAGCTTTTGTATTGTTTTTGGTTTGCTAATAAAATTTACAGGGTCTCACTTTTGGATTAAAAATCTATATGCCCCCTCTGTGATTGATTCTCTATGGTTTGAATCAATTTATGCTATGAGGTTGGTCATAAATCTATCTCTTGGAATGTTTTTTTAATATATGTTTTATGGGTTTCAATTTTTTAATGCTCTAATTGTATCCATGGAAGAGACTATTTATTATTTTTGATTAAAGGAGTTGTGATAAAAAAGGGAACCGACTATTTATACTTCTCTAAAAGGGGATAAAATATGCACAAACACTTAGCCTACTTAACATTCACGCTACAAGCACACACGTTGAGGGGATTTTTTTGTGTGTCGGAGGAAGCTTTTGCAAGCATGCTACTATTGGTATAATTTGATAATTATTTGGATTGGCAGATCTAGCACTTTTTACCACCAAAATCTTATATAAGCTACATCATACATATTAATTTGTTAATTTTCTTTCAAGATTTTCTATTGCCATTATGTTGTGGGGTCGATACTTTCTATTAAATTACATGAAATTCTAAATTGTAATGGTATGAGCATTCTTTACATTTAAAATTTGACCCTGATTTTTGTTTAGATAACAAAAAATCTTTTTTTTATTTAATTTTGCTCTTTGAAAACCTTTGAATCAGTGTTTATCATTGGCAAGGCAAAGTTATTTTTGATAAATTTTTATTGAATTATTGCTCGTTGTGGGATCAGGGTTGAATTTTGTGATATTTGGATGGTAAAACTGTGATTTCCCTTTCAAAATTAATTTTGCATTTTTTTGGGGTTAATTTTTCAAAAATTGGGTGGTAAAACTAGGTTTGTTGGGCTTTGTGGGCCGACTTTAGTGCTAGGGCATTTACGTTGATAGGAATTTTGAGAAATTTGAGTTGTAAAACCATCCCTTTTATTTTTGTTTTTTTGGTTTAATTATTTTCCTCAAATGCTAAAATCCTTGAGCTAGGGTTTATCATGTGCAACACAGCTAGATTTTGTGTTTCTAAGGGAATTAATTTTTTGGTTTTTTATTATGTTATGTGAGCAATGTCAGGGTAGATAAATTTTGGATAATTTAGATGTTAAATTATTGTAATTTTTGTTTTGAATTTTTGTTATAGTGAGGGAACAATGTAGGAGCAAGTGAATTTTGTAAAATTCAGAGGGTCATACTTTACCTTCCATTTGTAAATCTATGTTTTTTATTGTTTGATTTTCTTGTTGGGTCATTTATGATCCAAGATAATTTTGTATTTATTTAATGTTTTTATTAGTAGTTAGTTTGTACGTGTTGGTTATACTCATTAGTTGGTTTTCTTGAGTCAAATCCCATACACTTCTCTTTAAGCTTGATGTACAAAATCAATTAAGTTGAACATTGAACAATATTTGATTAAATTTCTACCTATTTCAATTCTTATCAGTGGTATCAAAGCCACATATTAAAGGAAGAAGCCATGGATTTGAAGGGAAGAATAGAGACCCCTACAAGGCAGAATGGCAACTAATAATTTTGTAAAATAAACCCTATAGCTAGTAACATATATTTTAAACCATTGAGTTTTGTTTTACTTTTATCATTTATACTCTGTAATTGAAAGAGAAAGGAGGATTGAAAGACATGTTTTCTATAAGAACTTTCTAAATTGCATGGTGCTTCAAGACAATGCTTTGCTGAGTTGTACGACCCTTCCATCAATGGTAACCTTTGCCAAGAAAAGAGTCATGGCAAAATACAAATTGCTTAGTTTTTTTTTTTTTTTTAATTTTTTTTTTTTAAAATATTTTTATAAATAAATTTTTAAAGGGATATTGTTAAATTCAAATGCTAACATCCTGAGACCAAAATTGGTGGATTATCTTCATTAATCAACAAACAAAGAGTCCAAAACCCTACATATCATATTATAACTATTCAAAACATTCAACATTTTTTTGTCTGGGTGGCTAAAGTGTGGTGTTCAAATGGAAAAAAATGGTGCAGCAATGGCTAAATTTTGTATAAAATATAATTTTTTATTTATTTATTAATCTTTGGTGGACCCCATGTAATTAACTCAATGCAATTTTTTAATTTTTCATGCCAAGTAAAAATTTCTTAGGGTGGGAGAAATTTTATTTTATTCTCATTTTGGGAAAACAAGCATTTTTCATAGTATTTTACCTCAATTTATTCAAAATTAATAAAAGGCAAGTTGGATAGCATGTATTTTATTAGTAGCTTGTCAAGGAGAGATCAAGGGTTCAAAACCCGTTGGAGATATATATTTTTGTCAATTTATTTTGACTTAGTTTTGTATAGACAGAGCATTAAAAGAGGTGTAATAGGAGATATAAGGGTGTAAGGTGGAATTATTTTTTACAATTCTTAAGCTTCTTGTAATTGGATTTTATATGGTGGGTCAAGACCAAACCTTGATAGTTTTCCTTATTTTGATTGGCATCATGGAAAAACTTGTGAGCTTAATTTCTGAAAATAGATGCTTAACACTAGAATATTACAAAGAATTGTTAATGAATATGGAAAATAGATTCATTTTTAATGATTTGTGGGAAATAACTGAAAAAGATACTACACCACTTACTAAAGCTGTCAAATTGTTTGAGTTTCAGAACATGATAAACATGCCCTTGTTTTATTAAAATCTTCATGTTTTGCACATGGGATTATTCATATTGAATCTATTAAAACTACTGCATGGAAAGCATGAAAACATTAAAAGATTTGTATGACAAACAAACTATCTATAAAAAGATTGACCTCTTAATGCAATTGTTTAATAATAAGCTTAGCACTAAAGAAGATGTATTTGAATATCTCTTGCATGAAAACTCTAAAAGAAGAGTATTGTACTACAAGTGGTAAAATTGATGATTACATGTTGATTTCTATCACATTGCATGGCTTTAGTTCTACATGCACCAATTTTATTGAAATACTACAACGTAGTGATAAGCTTAATGGTTTGACTCTATTTGTGTGTTGTTGACTCATCATGAACAACAATGTGTAAAGAAAAATATGTCTATTGAAGAGGCTCATTATACAAAGAACATGACCCATCATAGATCTCATTGCTATGTATAGTGATAGTTTCAAAAGCATTCTTTGAAATAATCTCTGTGACACTCTCTAAGGCAGTCTCCACACCATTCTAGATGGTCTCCACAACATTCTTATCAGCACTCTCCAAGTTATTCAAAACACAAACATCACCATAGGCATTCTTCTCACTCTTGTGGTTCTTTTAGTTATTCAGCTTCTTCTAGATCTCATCGGCACAAGGAAGAGCCAAAATGTTTCAAATATGGTGCTATTGGGCATCTTGTAGATGTATGTCCTTCTAGACGACCCCTCTCCACATAAAAAGAAAGTTGAGGCAAATTATGTGGATCATTCTAGTGGTAGATATTCTAATTACTCCAGTTGTTTTGGTTATTATGACATATTTTTTGATCAAGGACATCCTATATGGTTGGGGTCTATGGTTCTGATGGACCTAATAGCTTGTTTTCAGTGATCAATGATTTACCCCTCTTATGTGAGCTACTAGGCTCAAGATCGAGATCTATTATAGTAGCATTTTTTGGCTTGTGTTCTCATTTTTAGTTCTGTTTTTAACTTTCTATATCAGATATTCATGACATGGAGTAGGTAAGATTGTTTTATTTTGATTCTTTTGATGCACAACATCTCACCTCTCACCTGATAGGGGAGAAGATATAGTATTTGGTTAGCCTTTAATCAGTCATCAGTGACAGTGTAAGCTGACAGGTGTTGATAACACCTTTAGTGTTGAGTAAAGGCCATTGTTATTTGTTATACATCAAGGAGATGTGCCATACATAGTATGGGATGGTCAATTTAATGGGATTTTAGGTGGAGCCTTATGTGGATCAATGTAGTTGGATAGATTTTGATCATGTTCTACTATGGTATGGTACAATGATCACAGGGGATGAATAGGACCTGATTGTGTTCATCAGCCTTTTATGCCACAAATTATAAGATAGGCTTCTATATAGAGCGACATCAGTTTTGGTTAGTATCAGGGTGTACAATACCCTAGTTACAATTGTTTTAGAGTTTCTTTGATGACTTTAGAGTCATTGTCCCAATTTTTTTCTTATATACCCCTTTTGGATAAAGGGGGAATTCATTGGGTCATTTATGCTCTAAGATAATTTTGTATTTATTTAATATTTTTTTTAGTACTTAGTTTTATATGTGTTAGTTATACCCATTAGTTGATTTTCTTGAACCAACTCCCATAAGCATCTTTTTAAGCTTACTTGATGTACACAATCAATTAAGTTGAATGATATTTGATTAAATTTATTCATGTTTCAATTTTCATCAATTCTTTAGAATGCTAGAAACCCTATAATTAGGGTTTATCGCTTTAGATCAAAGACAAATCTTATTATTTCAAAGAAAATTTTACTTTGGTTTATTATAGGTGCATAATAATTGAGTTTGTTAAACTTGGATGTTGTAATTTTGTTCTGTAATATATTACCCTTGGAATGTTGAAAACTCTTGAGATGGTTTATCTTGACTTTGTATTTTCAACACTGTGTTATTTTCAATTCTTTTTATATTGCATAAATGACGTTGTGACAATTGACTTTTGTGAAATTTGAGTGGTGAAACTATTCTTTTGGCTTAAATTTTCCATGGAAAGCTAAAAACCTCAAATTTGGGTTTGATTGCAATAATAAATAACCCATATTTGTGTCAATTAGTAGAGTTTTATTTTTTAGTCTTGTTTTGTTACAAGATCAATGTCAGGAAAAGCAAACTTTTGTAAAATTTGAATTGTAAACCTATAACTTTAAAATTAATTTTTCCTTATAATTCTAAAACCCTTCAATGAGGGGTTATTAGCAAGAGACACGTTGTTGGAATTTGTGTTTCTAAATGAATTTTTGTTATGATATACTGGATGAGAAGGTTGAATTTTGTGAAACTTTTGCTTAATTTTGACCTAGAATGATTACAACTCTTGTAATGGGGTTTCTCAAAGGCAAAACATAGCTGGATTTTTTGTTTTTTAAAAAAATGTTGTTTTGAAAGTTTATTATGTTGATAGATCAGTGTTAAATTTTACAAATTTTAAAGAATACATATTTGTGTATTCCTTAATTGGGTGTTAGAATGGTAACATAAAACTTTTGACTTAAGCTTTTCATTGACAAAGTATAGTCGAATCTTGTCTTTGAAAGTAAATTTGTATTTTGGATTCTTTGTGATGTCGACAAATCAATGATGGAGAAGCCAAAATGTGTTGGTTTTGATTGATGAAGGTGTTTATTTTGTTTAATAAATTAAAGGAAATTATAATAAAGTAGCTCTTTATAAATAATACTTAATGTTCATGTGGAAGGGGGGTTCTTAAATTTTCTAAGCAAGTTATTCTAATCAATTTTAAAAAGAAAAGGAGTTTCCATCAAAAATTACTAGTAAATGTTTTAGTGGGAAATTATGTGAAGATTTAAATGACAAATAGTCTAACACTTGGTAGCAAAGATTTTAAGTGGAAACTACAAATTTATAGGACCCTGCTTTAGCACTTACTGAAAATCTCCCTTCTTAAATATAGCTACCTTGTAATTTCTATAAAAGATCTTATTTTATGTAGTTTCTAAAGCAATCACATTTCATGGGGCTTAAGTTTTGGAGTTGTATCCCACTCCATGGCACCCCACTCTTTTTAAAAGCAAGTTTATGTATGTTTCTTTTTCTTTTCCTTAATTTCATCACAGATTACATGTCTAATTTTAGTTTTTTTGGGGATTTTAATATTTCAAATAATTTAGAGTTTAACTCCTCAACTATGGTTCTTTTGCAACCACAATTTCCTTCTATTTTCACTGGATTACCATAGCCAAAACTTAGAGGCTATATGCATAACTTTGGGATATTTTGTGATTCAGAGATTCTTGGAAAATTGATCTATTTTAACTAGTTATGTGTCATTTACTACTCAGTCTCAAACATTTATGAATACATAGAGAGTCTCAACACTATAGACCAGATGCTTCTTTGAAAAGGGAAATAACCCTCTAATTGGGGCCACCCCTTTCTACAACGCCTTTTATAATTATTGCATATTCATTCTCTAGTTCTTTTTCCCCTATTCATCAATTTATGTCTATCATAAGGCTACATTATCGGAGATGGGCCCATTTGGTTTGATATGGATACGATACATATCAAATATTAATATGGGTTGTATATGTAGGGGACATGGGCATGATACGTCATTCCCTTTGTGAATATGCCCAGATATGTTTTAGGGCATATCCAGATATATCTTGATTGTATTGACTACATATCCAACATTTTTTTCCAATTTTTCTTAATAAAAATTCAAACACAGACTTCAAAAAATAATTAAAAATAAAATAAATTATTAAAACCTCTCTGTAGTTTTAATGCCAGACTGGGTTTTCAAAATGTGAGCCTTATTCGATTCATCTATATCTTCTTTATTAGGGTTGTATACAATAGCTATGAAGGTTTCCAGAGCAACTCAATAAGTATTCTAGTTATTAGATCATGTTTCAGCCTTACCAAAATAAAGGAAATAAATGTCTGTAACATGATTAAGATGAGGGAGAGGTTGAAATCAATAATGTCTTTTTTTTATTATCCTTTATGTCCCCAAAATATGGTTTTCTAGGACTCTTTTTGTTCAGTACACATGATAAGATCATTTTCATAGGGATAATACAAAATCTCAACCCGTGAATAAGCTAAAAGAAGAGAACATGCCATAGTCTTAGGTTGATTTAACATTAGGTTGTCTCATTGTAATCTTCACCAAATTGTAAACAATGAATTTTATTTTGTCTTTATTTATGTCTATACATTGTAACATTCACACTATGTACTTGGTAATAAGACTAATCTAAGTTCGACAATTGATTGTTATGATATTTGGCATTGAATTATTATAATGTTTTGTACTTTCTAACTTATTGTGTTTCCTCTATGCATATTATGTGGTTAACTTTGCTTATATGGTTATATATTTTATATTTTTAATTATTTATATAAATTTTAGGACAGTTGTATCCAAACATATCCAAGTCCCTAAAAAAATCCCCATATCCATGTATCCGATTATTGTACCCATATATGTATTGATAACGTAGTCACAAAGCCTTTGCTTCTAATGTATTTATCATATAGTGGACTATTCTATTCCTAAAATACTCAACTAAGAGTGGCTACTCTTATTTACAATGAACCATTCCTCATCATCTTTCTATACTTCCTTTTGATGCCCCATTAAAGTGTAGCTTTGAAAAGTCCTCCAATGCCAACTGTTATATATTTAAAAAAAAAAAAAAAAAAAAAAAAAAATTGTCATCCCCAATCACTTCTTTATAATGTGTATGGTTTAAATCACAAAAATGGTGAAATTGTAGTGTGTTATTAATTTAGTTAGTCTTTGTAAATTATGTGTGAACATCATGGGATTGCAAAAATTATATAACTAACAATAAGTAATGCTTTATTTGGTATTACGGTATTATTTTATTAGTAGTTTATTTACTGTGAAACTTTTATTTGTTTTTTTTAGTGAAAAATTCTTCAGTGTTATATAATGAAAATTTTCACAATAAGTATTTCTTTACAAAAACTCATATTTCCACATATAATCTGATTAACTTTGGAATAGTTATCTTTTGTTGTGTAACTTTATAGTAACCTTGATATGCTTATGAAATTCTATTTATCAAGTCAATCCCTTATAAATAATTTCCCTATTGGTGGCAAATACTCAAAAAATTATGAAATCCTCCTTAACTTTATGTATCACTCAATCGGTTTAGAGGATAATAGACATATGACATGTTGTTTGTTGCACTATATCAACAAAGCTGAGTTACATCAGAACATAAAATTTTGATCCTAACTTGTAGAATTTTCTTTTGTTCATGCAATCTAGGTTTTAATTTTTTGTGGTAGGAAAGGTTTGGTTGAATTCATATTTTATGTGGTCAAACTACTTTTTGGTGGAAAATATTCCTAAACCAGTACTTCCTTTTTGTCTTGTCTACATTGAATGATAAATTATACCAAACATTGTACTTAAGGTTTTTAACATTTAGTTATATTATGGATTAAAGCTTAGTGCTTAAAATTTTATTGTTTATTAACTTTGGATTGTAGTAATCCAATTACTATGTTTGATGACTAGTAAAATTTTGAATTATGGCTTTCTATTAATTTGTTATTATCAAGTAATTTGGCACCTTTTATTTAGAAATACATTGGTCGGTTTGTTGTAGGGAAAAACTATTTTATTTAATGTTGGGTTGTTTTTTTTGCTTTTATACTTGATGATGCATGATTTTGATCATAGTTTATGGGATTTTTAATCCTTGTAGCGGTTACAGAGGTTTTAATGTCAAGGGATTTTTATTTTATGGCCCTATTTTTGGGTCTTGTTTCTTTTACAAAAGCTTAGGCGTGGGGTTTGAATGGCTTAATACTATGAATGAGATTAGTTTCAACAACATATAATTTGAGGGTATTTTCATTCTTAGTAATGTTTTAACTCCGTAAACCTACATCATAAATACAAACTAACTCTACACACAACATTGATTCCATGCTTGTAATGATGAGTGTGCTAGATTGTTGGGAAGTTATTTTAGTTGTTGAAAATACATTCCCAATTCAAAAATGGACATAGTTTTAAGTAATATTGTAATTATAATTTCCATAGACAGGAGTATCAAAAATATGCAGAATTCTACTTCAAATTGTTTGGAGAGAAGGTGAAAAACTAGTTTACTTTCACTGAACCACACGACATTGCTACTCTTGGTCACGAGTCTTGTTATAAATGTCAAGTTTGATTTAAATGAATAGTTAGTAGAGGTGGTTATTTTCCATAAGTTCAATTCCCATTGAGTAACTATGTGCATACACGGTATGGGTTCCAATTTTCACTACCCTTAGAACCTACCCAAGTCTAGGTACCTCAATGTTAATTGCCTACACAACTTAGTTTATTACATTTATCTTTATTCAAAACATTGATATTGTTCTATATGCTTTATTTTATTAATAATTAAGAAGAATGACATATCCCATTTTATTTTTCACAAGGTTCTTCATCCCATTGTCTATGGGAAGTATCTACACTCCATGATAGAAATTTTTGGGACAGTGCTTGCTAACTTTACTAAAGAATAAACCATAATGGTAAAAGGCTCAATGGAATTTCTAGGGACTAACCAATATATTTCACATTACATGTATGATCCTCAACAAGAAAAACCAAATATAACATTTACCAGATGGACTAGAATGCATATTTTTCATGTAAGGATCTTTGCCTTGGATTGGACTACCAGATGGACTAGATTGCAGGTTTTGCATGTAAGGATATTTGCCACAGATTAATTATTTCTTATTACATACATCATGTTACTCTCCTAACATAATGCCTTGAGTTACTATAACATTTGTTTATCTATTTTTGGGTACTTTGAATAACCTTAACAAATCCAATAGAGTTTAAAAGGTTTGCTTGTTTATAGATATTTATTAAATGAATGGATTAGTGTGAAACATGCCAGTTGAGGGTAATGGTGTTTAAATTGGACCAAGAGTAAGATCCCTATGTCTCCTCTACAATTTACAAATTTGTATTAATGAAATAAAGTATTCTACCTTACTTTTATTGGAAGATTGATTAGTTTATCTTTTAAGCAAAAAATACTAAAGGTATTAAGTTTTATATTAATATATTTGATGGGGTTTGCTATTAGATGATTTGATTTCTACCTAAATCATAGGTTTCAACAAATATATCCACCAAGTGCTCTACCATTGGCCAAATCCTTCATTAGGAGAGGGAAAATCTCAACCAATCATTTGAGTGGTGGTTTGAGGGGCCACTCAGCCTATTTGTTGAGAGGTTTTTTGATGCTTAACCCTCTCCCATTGATACTCATGTTGATGAGAAAAAAGGTGTCTATTTATTATAATATCAGATTAAATTTCAATACATGGTTGTTTCTCATATAATGTCAATGGTTTCTTGTTCATGCATCAGTTGGAAAGGGGTGTCTCTTTATAATCAGTTTGTAACACGTCCTATATGACCCTAGTAGTGTTGGAAGCTTATCCTCCTAGTCATTCCCTTATATACCAAAGGTGTCTTACAAATTTTTTTTAAATACAATCTCTCTACCAAAATATATATATTATTTACATAATTGGGCATCAAATCTACTAGGATAACTAGAGTGAACTGGTACAAATTTTTAAATGTTGAATTTTTGTACAACCCAAATATCAAATATCATCAAGCATAAAAAGAAGATTAAATGTACCTTTATCCCTCTATAATTGTTTCATGGTCCACCCAAAATTTCACTTCTATATTTACAGGGGTATATGGTGGTGTTTCATTCGATCCTTCATTGGAAAAAAATTCTGCCCAAATCAGTTCATATGTGGGGGGTGGGCATGGAGATTATGGGATGGATTGTTAGTTGGAGATAGTTAAAACATATAAATAATAAAATATTTCAATTTCCATTTTATTTGTTTTATCAATTTTCAATTCCACTTCGATCCTCTTCCTGTTGTATTAAAAAAATCAAAATAAAACCCAAATGAAATCAGATGCATTTATTTTTAAATAATGTGTGTATGGGTGTATCAATGATTTTTTAATAGCAATCAAATTATAGGTATTTTTTATATAGGGATCCATGAGATCTGTGGAGCTTCTTGTAGCTATGCATTGACTCATCATCATCTCCACAGGAGGCTCAACAGCCCTAGAGTTTAGAATATTGTACCAGTCTCTTATTTATGAAATCTTAACAATGAGTATATGTAAATCAAAGGCTAGCTTGCAGTATATTATTTTTAATTGCAAACATATTAAATATTTTTTACCCTTGTGTTAGATTTTATTGTGTTTATATTTTTGTATCTGAATTAGGAATGTTGTGGATTTGGATCATGGTAAGAAGAGGAAAAGAAGGGAGAGGATTTTTGGGTTCCATTCTTTTGGATATATAACATGTCTGAAAGATTATTATTGGAGTTTTAAGGAAAATGCTAGATTTTTTTTGGAAGAATATGCAGAAAGAGAGAAATAAAATGTGGAGGGAGTGATTCTATGGTCAATTGTTCTCTATGAGGACTCTCATTATGATCAGATTCTTGTATTTGTTATTGAAGAGTGTGTTCATAATTTGCATCATCTCTACTGTGATCACTATCAATGTATAGGTAGGAATATCTAAATGGCTACTTGTTATACTTCCCTATTCTTTTCTAAGTTCCACATTATTAAATATTATATTTGGATCAATAATATTTAATACCCAATCTGACATTTATTTGGATTACCCTTTTTGGTCCTAATGATGGATCCAAAAACTTTTACATTAGTGTAGTCTTGTTCCCAGAAGCTCTTTCTACTCAACTTATTGAGTATAAAAACATCATTTATTAAATGGTCATTTCTTAAGTTCAGATATGAATATTATACCTTATATCCTTTGTATATTTGACACCCTCATGTTTAGTCACAAGTTAAGTCAAAAACATTTGCTTTTGAATTATAATGTGAAGAAACCAAAAAACTTGTAATTTAAAAAATTCTCTCTCTAAGTATTTTGATATTTCAATATATTAATAAAATTTATCACATACCACGAGTTTTAAGAAAATATATATCTTTTAATAGAGTTACATATTATACTCCATTTAAATTCACATTTTACGATACAATCAATCTTAATTCTAAAATTTAAGTTCAAATCCCTTTGGTATGTGTAACAAGATTAAAACTTCTAGATGGTACAATTAAAAAAAAAAATTGTAAGTGCCTTTTCAAGCACTCAGGTTTAATGTTCTAATGGGAATTAAAATTAACAAATTAATTTGTGATTTCTTCCATATTCACTATATAAGTAGTACAAGTTGGTAAACTACTAGTTGCCACAAAGGTGCAAATTATGTTGGAAGGGGTGTTATTTTATGTTTTTATAAAGGAGGTTTTGTAAATTGAGAGAGTGTAAATTGTAGTCATAACTCAATTGAAACTCATAGCCACTAACCCTGTATCACCTTTTGTGCATGAAGAATTAAGCAAAAAAAAATTGATATTTTTGGTGGAGGTGACAGTGGAATATGAGATGGTGTGCTCCTTTAAAACATCACCAATAAAAATTGTAATAATTTAAGACCTAAAAGTGAAGATGGTAAACATCGGTGGGAAAATGTAATTTATTTTCACTTCATCAATTTACATGGCTTCGTGTGGTAAGTCTCACTGGTAATGCATGCCATTATATGGGAGTTAACTTTTTTTTATAATTTTGGAATTATAAGTTGTCTCTCACCCACCAAAAATTAAGAAAAAATGTATTTAAAATATGGTCAACATTACACAAATTTTAGTTGGAAAATATTTATATATATGAACTAAAAGTATATAGAATAGAGCATGAAAACTATTTCTGTGGTTGCCATGCATAAATCAGATAATATACCATGTAATAAAAATAAACTATCTAACTTTTGATTGGGTAAGTTTTCAAATTGGTATAAGAATAAAGGTTTTATGTTAGTTAAGTTTAATCAATCTTGGGGAGTTCATTACACAGAAGCCACTTGGGAAAACACTTTTGACATATTAAGAAGCATGTGACTTAGCCAAAAATTAAGTTCTTTTTTTGGTCACTCATGCATCAAGGATTGCCCATTGGTCAGAGATTGCAACATTTGTAAATGGAAGATAACGAATGCCCAATATGCGGAGAATTGGATTCCTTTTAGGATGGTTTTATGTCTTGTTCTATTGCTAACCAAATGTGGCATTGGTTGTCTTCAGTTATAGGCCTCACAAGTGCCACTTTTTATATGTATCACATTCTTTTGGGAGATTATTTTTTTGATGCAAGGTTAAATGTGCTTTGGCATGCTCTTAGACTGAAAATTTTATTTGAAATTTGGAAAATTAGATTGTATTTTCATTTTCAAAGATAGGTATCCGATGCTTTTAGTAATCATTCATTGTAATTGAGAATCCTTGACTCAATCACCTTGCAGCTACACATCCAAGCAGAGAAAAGACTTGAAGATTTTACTTATTTTAGAATTTGAATTCATTATAGATTTTTGCCAACTTGTAATCTCTAGGCTTTTTTGATATTCACTTGTTGTCTCTTCTGTATTTAGTGTGCATTGTAGTTTATTTTATTTTAATCAAAATTACAAGTGTTTCAAGGACCACCTCAACAACCCCCTAGATAATATACCATATGATAAACTGTTTAAATATTATTATAATATGCCATTATAAATCAAATAATGAATAAATTGTTTATAAATCATATTAATAATAATATATACAGAGTTTAAATTAGTTTTAAAGGATATAATAATATTATAAATCAAATAAAATGTTATTAAATCAGATAAAATATTCAATTTCACATTTTTTATTTTTGTGCGCTTTTTATTTTCATCGTCTCTTATTTCTATTTATATGTTTCAATTTTTTTAAAGATACCATGAATTGTATTATACTTTTTATCTTTTTATTATTTAAGCCTCAACACACTAACAACATTACAACCTTTTATAAACCTAAATTTTTGTTAAAAAATTATTGCTTTCCATTTATATTACAACTTTCCATTTATATTACAATGGAGATATATCCATGTATTCACATTACACAATTGATGTAAATAATGAATGATATAAGTTTTCATCTTCATCAATAGGATTAAAAAACAATTTGCACATGCATTCATCTATTAATTCATGTGCACTTTCATCATCACTATTGTAGTAATCTTATCTTTTTCAATGGGAGTCTTCTAATATTATATCATATTATTAATAATATTTATATATATTTAATAACTTATTATAAAATTTATATTATGTATTTGTGTGTGTGTGTCTATATATATTATATATAGTGTTAATATATTTATATTAATAATAATATTCTATTATGCTTATAAGGCATTCCTATAGTGGCATCTAGGGGATGGAAAGTTGTAATGGTATGAATGTGTTCACTTTTACTTCTAAGCTTAAATTTTATCTCCGTTTGACTATCACTTAAAAAAAATCAATCTGACCGATATTATCTATTCTTTAGTTGCTCATATAATTGGTCAAGCACATTGCATCACCTTCAAGTCTCACATCTACAATGATACCAGTATTGACTCTGTGTTTGCCACTACTCTCAAGACGAACTACCTAAGCAGCAATGGAGATGGAAAACTGTCACCCTTAAATTGTGCCACTCCCAATATCTTTGAAAATAATCACCCTACTAATATTTGACAGTTAAAAAAGGGCTCCTCCACTCTGATAAAATATTATTCAATGGCGGCTCTTCGAATGCTTAGGTTACTACCTATAGTAAAAATCCATTAATGTTCTTTACTGATTTCATAGTTGCAATGACACATATGGAAAACATCGGCCCTCTTACTTGTAAAAATAAAGAGGTCATAAATAATTGTAAGAAAACCAATTGACTTATTCTGATGTATTGAACTTAGTTAAAGCATGCCTCAAGATCATAAGATATTGTTTGCATGATTTTATAAAATGTTTTCACATTTACTCTTTTGATTGATTGATCGTTAATAAATATTTGGTGATGATATTTGTTTTGTATTAGATGATATCTCACAATGTTTGTTTTATAAAGTTGAGAGTGAGAATTTTAGGGTAAATGGAAATGAATAATTTAAATGAACACTTTCTTAGAGTTAAATTTTATGAATAATTTTTTTTCAATTGTCAATGCAAACAAGCATGATAAATTTATTTAATCATAAGTTAATACTTTCTAAGGTACTTTCTTATCAATGATTATGAGTAGATGTAATTGTTATGCCAAGAGGCATTTTATCATGGTATATAGGAGTTGTTGGTGGGTTGTAATGGAGTGAATGTGTTCACTTTTAATTCTAAGTTTAAAAATCGACCAACATCATTATATAATATTAACTTTCATTATAAATATAATTTTATGAATGAACACTATTATAAGTTAAAATCTAACTAACATTATTATACGGTATTAACTCTTATTAAAAATATAATTTTATGAACAAATACTATTACAAGTTAAAAATTAAAAACACATCATTTTTAAATATTAGCCCACTCTCCATTGTCACACATTAATTTTCTCTTCTTTAGCATGTTAGGTTTGTAAAACTGGCATACACATCTTTGATAAATCTGATTGACTAGCATTAGATGTCATATGCAAATAAATATGGATATAGATATTTAAATTTTTTTACATTATTATTGTCAGTAACACTAATAACAACCATTGTATTAAAAAAATTAGTGCTCACTTCTCTTTATTCAGTGAATAGAGGAATGGTGAAATTATCAGAAAAAACACAAGTAATGTCAATTTTGGGCATCTTATTGGACCTAGGTTTAAATCACCACTAGTATATACATACTATCTCCAAGTGCTATGGTAGTCTATTATACATCAAATTAGGTGCCACCCTAGCTATGATAACTTTTGAGTTGTGGAGGCTGTAACTACCATACTAAAGGGAGTAAGCTATGCTAAAAGAGATGTAATTTTCTATTTTGTTAAAGTAGGGTTTTGTAAATTGAAAGAATGTAAATCGATTGTTATACCTTACTCAAAACCCATGACCAATGACCAATCTCAATGTTTGTGCATGAAGCATTAAGTAAAAAATATCAAATATTCATTGTAATAATCATTTCAAAACATCTTTTTCTTGCTCAGAGATCCCTTCAATTTTATGATTCTTTGTTAACAGGGATAAATAATATACATATGAGATAGGATCCAATTGTGGCTACCTTTTTTCTATGGGTTCAATCATGGAGTTTATATATGTTCTTATGCCTAATGTAATTTGTCTAAGTGTCAACATATTAACATGGATGAACAAAAGATACAAGATATAAACTTTGGGACCTCAATGTCCTATCCCCATGTCAGCGACATTATAATGTTTATTTAGAATGAACATCAAGCATGGATCCATAATAAAATTATATCTCACAACATCCTTGTCTACCCTTGAAAATATAAAATGAACAATTCAATATGTTGCTACTTTGAAAGTTGTAAACTACTTTTCAATGGGTGAAAGTCGTGTAAATTCAACTACTTCCATGAATTTGAGTTTGGTGTATGATATAGACCCTTTGGTTTGTGATATCACCTAAAATATGTTATCATTTCCTGTCACCATCACCACCTAACTCACCTTTTATTTCATCACTTTCATGCTCTATATGGCCATACCCTTCCTCACCACTTTGTTGTTGTTGAAGCTCACTATGAAACAAAATGTCTCCTCATTACATAACTCATCATCACATCATATGAAAGAACATACATCCTAAATTTCCAATATCACATCCACCATAAATATAATATTACCATTAAAGATTCAAATATGGATAATGATCATGGGTTTAGTGTTAAATACAACTACTGATTTACATTCTTTCATTTTACAAAACCCCATTTTACCAAACCAGAAATTTACATCCATTATGACATAACTCACACCTTTTGTGTAACTACTTGTTAGATATCTTATAAAAAAATTATAAAATATTCCACTATTGATTTTAGATAATTGGCATGAGAGGAAACTTGCTCTATTGGTTTTTAGGGTTCTGATGTCATCCTAGTTTTTTATGATTTATTGCCTTCCTTGCATTCCAGAACATGTATGTAGGAATCTCAAATTTATTCATGCATTTATTGTGTGCACCACCATTTGTGTGGTTAGTTACTATATAATGTCCTCCACCCTCTAATGCAACTATTTTTTCAAATAGTAGGAAGGATGGTGCCCAATCAAGCTAAGAAATTTGTGTTGAATGTCTAAAATGAGGTAAAACTTCTAGCCCTCCCTCTTAGCCTAAGGTAGGATTAAAGCCTAATGTCATATATAGTGTTTGAAAATGGTATGAAAATTATTCTCTTTTTTATTACTTAATTGGTTGCATCCCCTTAGAAGAGTCTCTCAACACTTAGTTTTGGCACTAATGGGAGCCCTTGGGTGTCCATGTTAGTGGTATTTGAAACCTTACAGATGTTTTTTTCCTTTTCTCCTTTAAGTAGCCATCCCAGCTTCCATATTGGCTAAATTGAGTCATTGGTTCTTGAGAAACATGATTTTGATTATGTAAAAATGGACCCTTTACTTCAACATCACCAACTAGGCTTCCCTTCAAGTGTTAGTCTAAATTAAACTCCCTAGCCTCCCAATTCCTCTATGGCCATTTCTTGAGGAGATTGTTCAGCCCATAGGGTTTATTATGCCATGATCCAACTAAGTTATATTTTAAAAGCCCTAATAGGGGGTATGCAATAAAAATCAACATGATCATGGATTTTAAGGAGTCCATTGATAATCAATTTGGCACTGAACATTGGGTGCATAAAGTTATGTATTTTAATATCCTAACACTTGTCATCATTATTTATCCCCTGATCATTAGATCAAAAACTTCCCCCTCAAGGGTCAGTCAAAACCCTCATTTAAACAACCACAATAAAAGAAGCCCAATGTGGTGGAAAAAAATAGCAACTGGATGACCATAACCAAAAAAAATTCATCGACCTAGCCCCAGTCACTAATCCCCTATGACCAAACCCTATTTTGAGGTGCATAATGTCAATCCACCACCCAAGTCTCTTAGCATGCCAATGGTCCTACAGAGCCATGTGGCACAAGTTTTTCAACCTTGAGTAAGCTCTTCTCTCACTAGGATATCCTCTACATGTGATTCCTTCTCTGGGAAATCATGTATCCTACCTTGTGGTGTTGGCGACTCTCCCTGAGAGGATAATATGGCTAAGATCCACTTCATTTTGTTTAAGGATTTTGTTTTTCCAAACCAATGTAATAATTTTTCAACCCTTGAATATATTGAATATGGAAAGGGGGAGATCATTATGGATGGTGTTTCCTAATGAATGTTTTATCTTCAAATGTTTAAGGTCCCACAAAGTCCTCTTAAAAATTCTCTATGTGAACTTTATGTTAACACTTGGGATATTTAGATTTTATTTATCTGTAAAAAGTTAAAATCTTAGGGTTTTGTCTAGAAAATACTCTAAAATGTGTATGTCTGATGCTACTCAATTCTCTACCTTGTATGATGATGAATGTGGCAGCACTAATATCTCAGTTTGCCTTAAATTTTATTCCTTAATTATTATCACAAGGGGTAATCCATCACACTGAGCTATTTGGATTCTCCTTGATGCTAATGGGAATTCATTAGGGGTTCTCAAAATATACACCCCTTAATGATGGCCCTCATAGATAATATTTATGGTGATATTTAGCCAAAAACCTACCCCTCACCATATGGATTATGTGCGACAATTTTAATATGGTCAAGAGTCCTGAGGACAAGGTTAGTGCACTATCGATGAGATAGAGTGTGGGAGATCATGAGGCTTGAAATTATTTTAAAATTTGGTGTGGCCTAGTGGACCCTCTATTCTATCAACACACAATAACTTCCACATCTTTGTTTATGTGGTCCAATTATTGTGCCAGTGCCAATAGGGTCCTTAATAGGTTAGACCATTAAATGATATCAAAACAAAATATTTTTTATTTTACTATTATCGATGGAAAACCTCCAACCATGTATTTTGAATACATTCTCTTAGACTGCAATCCCATCACCTATAGAGTGGATTAGAGTAACAACCACTTTAGAGTGCACCATCCATCTAATCACATGGGTTCATAATCTTATGTCTTAGTCACCTTTTGTTACTAGTGTGATAGAGTGGTGGAATGAGGTTATCCTTCACACCACCAGCTTTCTTTGCCATTATGGAAAACATTGTTTGCATTTAAAATTAAGGGGATCAAGATTTTGCTATACCTTTAGCTTATAACGTGTATTTGGATATGTGTAGCTAAATTGTAGCTTACATAACCCTCTCCTTATCATATCACATTTCTCTATGTTCTCATTTGGTTACTTAGGTTAGCCTATGGAGTAACCATAGCCTGAGTAGAATATAAATAGGAGGTAGTGGTTAGTACTTGAGCATCATATTACAAATTATATTCTTATTGTAAGGATTGTGGAGGTTTCCCCCTTGAAGTGGATTATCATTTATTAATATATTATACTTTATTTCATTCATAATATGATCCATTATTGTTATTCTACTTTATTAGTGTAGTAATTTCATTACAAGTGGTATCAGAGCTTAGATTTGGGTGATTGTGGTGGTGAAACCCTAATTTAGAGAATCACTTATATCTTTCAATTTATAGTGAATTTATCTACCATTTTTTTACTAAATTTGGAGGATCACCAAAGGACATCTTTGTAAAACATTAAGGTCTAGGCACTAATGTTGCATGATATATTATCATTTTAGGTTTTTTCATAAATATGTTCATATAGGCTATATTTTAAGGAATTTTTTTGATTTCTTTACATTTTCAAAAATCTTGAAAAAATATAGTGGGGGTATATTATTTATAATTTTTAATTAGAGGCTGACATCATTTCAAAAATGCTTGGTCAAAGTCAGGTTAAAGGTTGTAAACAAGGTAAGCACTATCAAACTTTGTTATGGTAGGACGACAAACTAGGGGTAGAGGAAAGAGTTATGACACTCCAAGTAAAACTCCTTCCAAAAATGAGATGGAATCATAAATAGTAATTGAAGAATATTATTCTCTAGGTTTTTCTTAGATTGATCACAAGGTCAGCTAGATCAATTTTTAACTATGAAACTTACAGTTGGAGGTGAAAGGCAATGTGGACAAGACCAATCAAGATGTGAATTAGATCAATCAATGATTTCATGATCTCATGTAGGCACTCGATACAAATGTTCCTTATCATCCACCAAATTAGCCATATATCTCTATTACCCAACCCAACTGGGGTGGATCTTCTAGCCTGGCCAATCCAAAACCAATTAGTTTATCACCACAAAACTTGATACCAAAAGTGGAAATGTGTAAGTTTGATGGGAAGGATCTGGTCACCTGGGTCAACCAAATGGTTTTTTTTATATAAATTAGATTCCATGTGGATATAAGGTGGTAATGGAATCTTTGTATCTAGAACCTAAAAAATTCATTTGGTATCGATGGTTATGTGGTCAAAAGAACAAGGCTCATAATCTCATTTGGTCTATTTTTACTGAGGAGATACTAAAACACTCTAACAATAGTGTGAGTGATAATTAATTTATCCAATTAATTAATATATGACAAAAAAAGGTGGTCAAGGACTATATTCACCAATTTCAAAACCTATCCTTGCATGTGGAGAACATTCTAGAAGAGCACTTGAATGACCAATTTCTTGGAGGTCTCAAGGTCCACATTAAGCACGAGGTATACATGTTCAAACCACTTATTATCTTTGAATATATTCACATGGTTGGAAATGCATAAACAAAATTATTTAGCAAGAGGTAGTCATTTACCAACATCAAATATCAAAGCAACCCATCACCATCATTCCTTCAGTGTGCCATATTGACACATCAATAAATTAAATACAAATAAGTGAAAGGTTTATGTTTCAATTGTGACAAAAAATAGATCAAAGGACAAAAATGTGCCAAGAATAAATTTTTCTACATTGAATGGGTCAATGATTAAGAAGATGATGATGAAGAATCAACTAAAGAAGAGGTGCCAGATTTATAATCTAAGGAGTTCCAACCAAATTTCTGATTTCATGCCCTTTCTAGCATTAGTAACCCATAAAGTCTCAAGATTGTGGGTTCCCTAAATAGACAAAAAGTGACATTGTTGATTGACTTAAGGAGTAGTCATAATTTCATCAATAATAAGATAGTGGCATGTTTGAACTATTTTATTTACCCTACCCTAGAATTCTAGGTAATGATTACAGATGGTGACATAGTCAATTGTTATAGGAAATGCCATAGTATTAAACTTGTGATGGGAGAATACAAGATCAATTACAATTTGTTTGTTATTCCCATGGGTGGAGTAAATTTTATCTTAGGATTCTAATGGCTCACAACTTAGGACATGATGGAAATTAATTTTTAGGATTTTTTTGTGCACTTCCATTTTGCAGGTAGGATATTTGAAGTTAGAAGACTACAAGAAAAATATTCAAAATTGTTTAGTTCCCACCAGATGCAAAAAAATATTAAAAAGGGGGCAAAGGGATTTGTAGCATGGTTATACCCATGGAATTTCAACCAACTAATAAATATACACATCCAGATCTATACAAGATTATTGATAACCACTCAATTGTTTTTTGTAACATGCCAAAATGATTGCCTCCCAAAAGATATCATGATCATGGCATTCAACTATTTCCAAGGATCTAGCCACCCAACATTAGACCTTATAGATACCCATATGTGTAAGACTGAGATCGAGAAGATGGTAAATAAGATGTTAGAAGTAGGTATTATTCATCATAGTCAAAGTGCTTATTCATCTCCAAGGGTGATGGTGCGTAAAAATGATGGCACTTGGCATGCGTGCCTTAACTATAGAGAAGTCAACAAATACACCATCAAATTTAAGTTTCCTATTCCTTTACTTGATGATTTGCTAAATTAGTTACATGGTGTTGTGCATTTTGTTGTGTATTTTACAAAACTAGATCTTCATTCTGGATATCATCAAATTAGAATCAAAGATGAAGATATTAATAAGACAACCTTTAGAACACATGAGGGCCACTATGGACTTATAGTGATGCCTTTTGTCCTTACTAATGTACCATATACATTTTAGAGTTTGATGAATTCTATATTTTGACCATTTATGTAGAAGTTTGTTTTAGTGGTCTTTCATGATATATTAATCTACAACAAAATGTGGAGGAACAATTACATCATGTGAATTAAGTTGTTGTAAACTCTTGAACAACATCATCATCTTTATGCCAAGCCTTCTAAGTTTTATTTTGGGGTCAAGGAAGTGGAGTATTTGGGCCATATTTTCTCTCATGAAGGTGTAGATGTGAACCCTCACAAAATCAAGGCCATGGTTGAATGGAAAGTACCTAGAACCCTCAAGAATCTATGATGCTTCTTAAGGCTTATAGGTTACTGTTGTAAATTTGTGAAGAATTATGGAAACATAGCAACACCACTCATAACTTTAATAAAGAATTAATCTTTCCATTGGAATGAGGAAGCCAGCACGGTATTTGAAAATTTGAAGGATGCCATGTGCACCACTCTAATTCTAGCTACCCTAAAATTTTCCAAAACCTTCATCATTGAGTGTGATGCTTTAGGGAATAGGATGGGTGAAATACTCATGAAAGAGGGACATCCCATTGCATTTGAGAGTTGACAACTCAAAGGTAAGAATATATTGAAGCCTAATTATGAGAAGGAATTGATGGTGATATTTCATGTGGTCAAACAATGGAGACCATATCTAATAGGAAGACATTTTAAGGTGAAGACAAATCATGACAGTTTAAGGTACTTATTGGATTAATGACTCCCATCAAATGAATAATATAATTGGGTCACAAAAATTTTTGGTTTTGACTTCAAGATCATTTATAAGAAAGGGAACAAGAATTTAGTGGTTGATGCCCTATCCAAAAGGGATGAGCCCACAAAGGCAATATTGTATGACATGTCTATATTACACATATATTGGGTAGATGAGGCAAGATCATAATGATAGAATGACATAGATACACATAATCTCATTCATAAGATCCAAAAATATCCAAGTGTGTCTAACACATTTGTATGGAAAGGGGGTGTTTTTTGGTACAAATATATGTTGTACTTATGCAATAACTTCACCTTTAAGATTAAGGTTATTTTAGAACTCCATGTTTCTTCTCTAGGTGTGCTTTCAAGGTTCTTAGAAACTTATCACAAAATCAAACAAGATTTATTTTTGGAAGGGCTAAAAGGAGAAGTCTATAATTTTGTGCCAGAATGCATAGTGTGTCAGAAAAATAAGGGTGAAATAATTAAGACCTCTTATGCAACCTATGTTGATTCCTAGCCAACAGTGTGAGTAGTTTTCCATGTATTTCATCACATGGCTGCCTAAATATTGGGGGGTGTAGTCATTGTTGTTTTGGATAGACTCAAAAAAATATGCTCATTTTTGTGCATTATCACATCCATTTTTAGTAAGTAAAGTAGAAAAATCTTTTATGGATACAATTCAAAATATACATGGGGCACCCAAGATTATAGTAAGTGATTGTGATCCCATATTTACTAGTTTTTTGGACTGATTTATTCTCATGTTTGGGTAAACAGCTAGCTCATAACTCATCATATGATCCCCAATCTAATGGATAGATAGAGGTAGTAAATAATTTCGTGGAGAGGTATATTTGTTGCTTTGCTTCTAATAAATAGGAGAGATGGGTTCTATTGGAAACATGGTCATTGATGTCAAAAGTATATCAATATAACATTTAATATTTAAAGGTGTTTTTAATGTTCATATCTTAGCTAAAATATGTTAATATTAATTAAATATTAATGAATATATTTTTGGTTGAATAAAGACAAAAGAGGGCCCATGAGGAAGTTAAAGAGTCACCAAGTAAAGACAAAAGATGGAAATGACATATTTTCCCATGAAGGGTTACCTTGAGGAATTGGAAGAGTCACCATATAAAGACAAAAGAGGGAAAGGACATATTTTCCCATGAAGGGTCACCTTGAGGAATTTGAAGGGTCATCAAAGACAAGTTTGGTGCCATTTTCCATGAGGATTGAAGGGTCACAAAGGGTGAACACCAAAGGTTATTTGGAAAGCCATAAAAGGAGGATTGGGAAGTCATTTGTTATGTGTATAGAAGTGAATGATTTTATCTAGCTGAGAAGAGTAGAGAGAAGAGAAAAGAGAATAGATATAGTAGTGTGCTATCATTTGTTGAGAAAGCAACATTGAGAGATAGTGGTGTTTTATACACAAAAGGGGTTGTTGCTCCTATGGGTTGGTGCTCATAAATCATTGTTATGTTGGTACTAAACAAAGGGGTTGGTGCTCCTACAAGTTGGTGCTTATGAACATTGTAAACTTGATTTGATGCTCATTTATATACTTGAGATTATTCTCCATGGTTTTCCCACTATGGGTTTCCACTTAAAATCTGGTATCTCTCTATCTCTCTCTTATGTGGTGCATGTTATTACTTTTAGTTTCATTTCATGTCTTGAATGTGTGACTAAATGGTTAAAGTAAATGAATTTGATTAAGTAAAAGATATATGATATACTGTGAATCAATATATCCCATGCTTAATAGGTTTACTAGTTGCCACTCATTGAATGGTGGTATAATACTTCATTTTATACCTCATACAAAATGTCTCATTTTTTGCACTATATGGGTACCATCCACTATCTATCACACCATCCTTGAAATCCCAACCAAAGGTTTGAGCAGCTGAATAACAAATTTTACACTAGCAAGAGGTAATTTCTAGTCTCAGAGAGAACTTGGCAATGTCATAGAACCACATGAAAGAACAAGCTGATCAACATCATAGTGAAAGGCATTTCATAGTTGGAGATTGAGTTTTTATAAAATTATAACCTTATAAGAAAATTTATTTGAAATAACAAAATAACGATAAAAATATTTCACTTAAGTTCTACACCCTTATCAAGTATTGAAAAAGATTGATAATATAGCATACAAATCAAAGTTACCTTAGTTGGAAAAAATACATCCAGTCTTCCATGTGTCTCGCTTGAAGAAGGTCACCGATCATAAGGTTTCTTCTCAGACAGAGTTATCAAAGCTTGATGAAGAGAGTAGAATCATTTTGGAACCTGAGGAAATTCATCAATCACAAACTAATAGGTTGAGGATGAGGGTGATACTAAGTATCTAATCAAGTGGAAGAATTTGGACAGTGAAGACACAATCTGAGAGGATGAAACATTCATGCAAAAGTATCCAAAGATAATCAATGTTGGGGACAATGTTGATTCGAAGTGGAGGGGTATGTTATGACCTTAGCTTATAGCATGTATTGGGATATGTGTAACTCACTTATGGCTTACATAACCCTTTCTTTATCATATCACATTTCTTTGTTTTTTCATTTGGTTAGTTAGGTTAGCGTATGGAGTAACCATAGCCTAAGTAGAGTATAAATAGGAGGTAGTGGGTATTACTTGAACATTATATTGAGAATTATATTCTTATTGTAAGGGTTGTGGAGGTTGCCCCCTCAAAGTGGCTTGTCATTTACTCATATATTATGCTCTATTTCATTCATATTATGATCTATTGATATTATTCTACTTTATTGGTGAAGTAATTTAATTATAGTTGTGCTCAAATAATATCAAAGGATATCCTCCCTCTTTGAAAGTTGTAGACACCTAAAATTGTCCATAACTAGCCTTTGACCGGACTTTAGACTGTTTCCTACCAACCATTACAAATTAAGCCTAAGAATCACTAAACATCCCAGATTTTCTTGTGTATTATTCATCAAAACTCATAATTGTGTTGAGGCATCCCTAATTAGGGTATTTTATCATATGTAACAATAATCTCTCATAGATTCATCTTTAATCACCTTACGACATCACAACTACCAATTTGGCCTATGGACCTATTAAGTGGGGCACTTGCACACTTAAATAAATCTTGAAAGAGCTAAAAGGCTAATAAAAATCAATTAAAAATATAAACAAGATCAAATGCCTTATTGAATTATCCATTTTAAATTAATGAATATCTTAAAATGTAAATTTAAAAATTCAAAATGTCCTAGCCTTTCATCAAAGCCAAGGTGTTAAGGAGAAAAGGAGCTAAGCAACCTCCATTATCAAAGACTTCTTGATACGCAATTTGAGCAAGCCATTCAAAAAATCCATTTGGAGCTCCCAAGGATGGTAAAATAATTATGTCTTTTATGTTTTTCTTGTGCTTTCATTTAGTTTTTGTTACCTAAGCTCTCCCTAGTGTCTAGGCTAGAGGTGTTAGGAATTTAGTGTGTTAATTTCATTGGTTTTATGAGACTAATAGAAGACTAACCTCCCATATATGTCAAACTCCTAGTTCACAAATGCAACCCTTTTGAATTACAATTTCAAACTCAACCGCTTCTCTCGAATACCAACTCAAATGGGTAGATAGTTATGCTGCTAGAGGGGCCCAACTTTGCACTCGCCTTCATTGGCTCAAAATTGGTGATAAGGCTTCTAAGTAGTTTTTAAATTCTCTCAGAGATAAACAAGTTTGAGACTAGATCAAGGCCATCAAGTCAGCCCATTTTAAACTTACTACTCTTCTTGACATCTCTTTTATTTTTCTTGACCACTATAAATTCATGTTTTAAGCTCAATAGTCAATAGGTCTTAGAGTTTGTAAGAATGCCTCGATGTAGTTATTTACAAATTTAAGTTCACCAACCAAAATTTATGTGATGCACCTTTGTCTATTCATTATCTCTCTTAGGCCCTTCACTACATGAGCAATGACAAAGCCTCTGGGATTGATGAACTCCCTTATGAATTTTATAAAGCCACTTGGGAATTTCTCAGTCCTGACCTAATTTAAGTTTACAAAAAAGCTTTGCAAAAAATAATGTTGGGTTCCCTCTATAATAAAGATAATATTAAATTCATACCTAAATAAGGAAACTTATAACTTATCATTAGGTGCCACTCTATCACCTTATTGCATGTCTCTTACAAGATCCTTGCTAAAGCTCTTGCTAATCACTTTTGACTCATCTTGCCTACCATTTTCAGACTTGAGCAAACTAACTTCATCAAAATTAGGTATTTTATTGAAAAACTTATTTATGTGTGGAAAGGCATATAATGGGTAAAGGCTTCTTGTTAGACAACCCTCTTTCTCAAGCTTGATTTTGAGAAATCTTATGATAGTATCAAATGGCCTTTCATTTTGGCCATTCTCTATACTTTTGGATTCAATGAATTCTTCATTTTGGTTGTATAAACTATTTTGTGGATATCTCATCTTGTCTCACTATCAATGGTCTCAAATCTCACTATATTTGCCTTTATCACTCCATATGTCAAGGTTTCCCCTTTGCCCCAACATTATACGTCTTGTTTACTAAAACTTTGGGATATATGTTAGCTCATAGAGTTAAGCGAGGTATTGTCTAGGGTTTTTTTCCCAACTGATCCTCTCAAATCATCAATGACCAATTTTTAGATGATACTTTCCTCACTCTTGAAGAGCAAGAGAAACATTTCAATGAGGCTATGCAATGTATTGACATTTTTTGCTTAGCTTATTAATCCAACATGTAGTGGAGTGAGACTCAATATTTTAGACAGAGTATCAAGCCCATGCTAGATTGGTTGCACCAATACAAGTGGAAAAGGATTCATAGAGGGGAATAATTCAAGTTTTTTATCATTCCCTTTGCCTTGATAATTCCCCTAGGGAGCTGCAACAATATGCCATAAATAGAGTGGAGAAAAAGGTGAAACATTGGGTCACCAAACCCCTCTCTTTAGCGGGTAAATTCTAAGTTTGTACTAAAATTTTGGACACTACTCATCTTTATTATTCCTCCAATTGGGTTCCCTCAAAAGCCTCTTTATGAAAATCTTGCTAAGATTCTCAAAAAAAATCTTTAGTCTAATGCCAAACAAACATGAAGGTTCCATAGAGTTGCTATTGGAATAATTAATGGTTAAGTGGTGTTATTTATGTACCCTTAATACATTAAATTACATTGGTTAAATAATAATATATATTTTTATTTATTATGAGTTTATCCTCATGTAAATAAATAATAAAATATATTAAATGACTTTTGGAGAGGTTGGACTCATTAATGTGGTGGTTGGAAATGGGCATATTATAATGGTCAAATTACCTTGTCTATATAATAAAGAGTTTATATTGTAAGATGTAATGAAAAAAAGTGAGAAAAGAAAGATTATATTGGGTACATTTTGTTTCTCAAATAATGAATAATCTTGGTGGGTTTTTTATCACTTCATGAAGTTTTTCCATATTATATCTGGTGTTTCATGGTGAATGTCTTTGCTATTGGTCTCACATCGAGATTCAGTGTTTGTAGCAATCATATTACTTTTTTTGTCATGGTATTAGAGCCAGATGATGCATGATCAAGTAGAAATAATGTAGATCAGAGTTTTGGCTTGTGTTCAAGCCTAGAGTCATCCATTTTTCAAGCCATGATATTTTCATGAAAGAATTTGAAGCTTCTTCTTTAGTAAAAGTAAGTTATTTCATTTATTTCTCATTTTAGAGCATAGAGATTTTAGATTTGAACATTTTATCAAATTTCAAGCTTATTTTCATAACATAGATTTGTTTGTCTTGAATGAGCTATAAATGCTTCTTTGAGCATTAAAAATCATATTTTTTTCTCTATGTTAGTCGAATGATCTTTGTGAAGGTGTTTGAAGCTCTCTAGTTGCAGATCTAGCACCTAAATGCAATTGCAAGCATCAAGAGAATCAAAAAGTGAGAAAATCATTTTTGACATTCTTTTATGGCCCTTTATGCCCTTTTTTTAAAAAAAATTGGTCAAAATCTCCATTTCTAACCTCTGTTGAATGTTTTTTGTGTTCTAAGGAGATTTCATCCATTTCCTAGCCACTAAAACTTCCACAAAGTCTCTGAGGTACTCCTATCAAATTTTTAATTTTTTTCTCTTTCATGCAAATTCACCATAGTACAACCTCCTTGTAGGAAATTTAATAAAAAAATTGTTTGAGATCCTCTAATAAATGGCTTTTTTATTTTGGTTCTTGGAAGGTGTATTATTAGTTTTAAGCCTTTAAAACAACTCCCAGACCTTACAAACCCTTATCTAAGCTCTGTTTATTTTTATTCATCCTCTTTTGGCAGCCCTGTATGGCTTAGTATGACTTCCATAATAATAAAATTTAGAAATTAGCATTTTGTAATCTTTTTCAGATCTATAAAAGGTGTTTGATAAGTCCTTTGGTCATTAAAAACTATTGGAAGGGTCATTTGGAGCATCTGAAGGCAATTATAAGTTTTCTCTTCTCCTCTATTATTCTGTGGTCACCATTACAGCTATAAAAAAAATAAAACTCCATTTTTAGCTAGAAGAAACCTATTCTGGTTACACATAAGGCTTCAAAAGGCAAATTTTATGCAGTTTTGAGCTTCGTTTGAGCTGATTTGGTCTCCTAGCTCCTATGGTGGATTCGTTTTATCTTTTGGTGCCATTACTTTTTTATGCAACATGAATCGGAGAATTAAAATGATTAGTAATAGTTGTATTTATGAAATCAATGAATTATTAAATTCATTTTTTCCATGTAAGCTATGGTGGGACCCTTGATGAGTTGTCTTTTTCAAATTAAAAGCATTTTTTTTTTCAAACATTTATTTTATTGATGTATTTACATGAAATTAATATTTATTGTTTTTATTTAAGAAAAAAAACACAAGATTACATAAATTCAATTTTTATTTTGTATCTTGCATGTGAAACCTATGTGTTGTTTAAGGTAAGTTGGCAAGTTTAATATTGGAGGACACTTGTAAAAAACAAGATCTTGTGTTCAAATCCCCTCAATATTTTTTTTTGGTTAAAATTAGTTTTTATTATAAACTATTCTTTTTATTTTGTGCACATATTCACATGGGAACTTGTGCCTTGTTGGACAATTTTGTTTAACATTTGACCCTATCAACTATTTGTCAACCAAAGTCATCCAACTAGTCGATTTGTAGGTTTTGACACATTATGGACATATTAAGAAGGTCATTTATCTGATTTGAAACCTCCTAATATTTATTTTACAATAATTTGGTCAAATAGTACAATTTGCGACACTATTTATAACACTTGCAACCATTTTTATGACACTTGGAACTTTCACCCTTATTATAATTATTTGTGTTTTTGAATTGTTTTGCAATTACCTAAAGTGTCTAGTGTTGTTCACTCACTACAATATGTGCTTTTATTATAAAATGAAGTATAAAACACATTAAAAAAATTTATTTCTAAACATTTTTTTATTGGTTTAGTATAAAACGTAAACTTGTAGTGTTGACTTTAAAAGGAAGAAAAAATATTCATGATTCAAATTATAACATGAATTATTTAAAATAAGATATGTAATCTTTGGTTAACTTGGTATCAAATTATTAGTTAATTTACTGTATATTCATCATATAACTTGTTTTTTAAATTTAACATGCTTGATTTTAATCTTACATATACTCATATTGAAGGTTGTGTTAAAGCTTTATCCAAAAACTATGTGCGATAAAGTTAACCCCTATTTATAAATATCTTGTTGGTAGTTTGATTTATCTAACCATTACTATGATAGATATTTCATAAGATGTGGGTGTTACTTCTAGATTCATGTAGGATTCATACTTGGATCATTGAAAATTAGTAAAATGAATACTTCGATATATAAAAGAAACTATAAACTTTGGTTTATATTATTTAATTTGATTATGCTAATTTATTTGGTTATTATGATTCTAACCATACTATGATGAGTCTTATGGATATGTGTTTATGTTTGATGTAGGTTCTATCACTTGGATCACTTCATGTGGAAGTTGCTAAAGAAGCTTTCTGGCTATAAAGGATGATAGAAGAACATCGTGTGAAAGTTCTTCATTATACCAAACTTCTTGGTGATAGTCAAAGTTGTATAGCTTTGGTGAAAAATCCAATGCAACACCAATGAAATAAATCATATTGAATTTCATTTAATCCTAGGCCTATCAAAGTTGTAATTGAGGAGGAGTGTGCATGACAATGTCACTTCTTAACATCTGCATGGGTTGTGTATTTTCTTATATATCTCTATACTTCTTATTGTAAAGCATTGTAATATATCACTTTATGTAATTTTGGTAAAGTTCATATGAAAGTATACATTTTATCCAATACATAGTATCATGGGTGTCCTTATGTTATAATAGACTCCAATATACTTGATTGATTATTCATGAAAAATTGTGAGATGTATTCTCATTGTGGGATGTAGTATCGCGATCATGCTAGCCTAAAATCATTGTAAGTGGTTTAGGATAACATAGTTTAATTAATTTAAAGATTCCTATGGGAACATATTGTAAAACCTTTAAGTGTTTATGGGTGTATAGTGTAATTCCTTTAAAGGTGACTATGTGACTATGGTTACATAGTGTAATACCTTTGGGTATCTATAGTTATATAGTGTAATTTGTTTAAAGGTGACTATGTGATTGTGTTTACATAATGTAATACCTTTGGATATCTAGATTTAAATAGTGTAATACCTTTAGGTGATTTTGTTTCTATAACATAATTCCTTTAAAAGTGACTATGGCATGATGAAGGATGTTTCCTTCAATTATTACCTCTTAAAATTCATCATGTGGATGGTTCATGGAGTGTAAGTTCATTATGTTTTTACTTCTTAAAAATCATCATGTAGATAGTTCATGGAGTATAACTTCATTGTTATAAAGGTGATTATGGCATGTATACCCACTTAACATTAAGGGGGAGTATTGGAACAATTAATGGTTAAGTGGTGTTATTTATGTAACCTTAATACATTAAATTATATTGGTTAAATAATAATATATTTTATTATTTATCATGAGTTTATCCTCGTGTAAATAAATAATAAAATATATTAAATGACCTTTGAAGAGATTGGACCTATTAATGTGGTGGTTGGAAAAGGTCACATTATAATGGTTAGATTACCTTGCCTATATAATAAAAAAATTATATTGTAAGATGTAATGAAAAAAGTGAGAAAAAAAAGTTGTATTGGATACATTTTGTTTCTCAAATAATGAAAAAAAATTGTGGGGTTTTTAACTCTTTATGTGGTTTTCCCATGGTATATCTGTTGTTTCATGGTGAATTTATTTGCTATTGGTCTCACATCTAGATCTCGTATTTGTATGCAATCGTATTGCTTATTTTGTCAGTTGCTTGGGATATTTTCTGCTTCCCCATGACAAAAGAGGTATGAGAATTATTTACATATACAAAAAAATATTTCAATATGTGCTAAATGGGTGGTTAGATCCATTGAAGGTAATGATTCTTAGAAAATCCTTCATCATTGTATTTAATCTAGATCTCCTTATGGTAAATCCAATTGAAAAAACATTGGTTTCTAAAATATTTTGATCACTTATACTCTAGTTAGAATTAAAAGATCTTTTGTGGAGAAAATCATCTAGAAATCCTTTGAGGATATTAATCCTCATTTAAAATGATTTGGTGATGGATTTTGTAGTTGTCTCAATTTTAATGACCACAATCTCTAGTGGTCTCCTATCATGACCAATACTAGCCTCTTGTTAGTAGAAATGTCTACGATCAAAGATGTGAACCTATTAAAAAAGGGAATTCAAAATATAAAGGATTTGGTTTCTACTTGAAACTAGGCTCCTTGGCCCTTGCTAAAGTCCAAATTCAATATAATTAATTTTGACTTACCATTTATCCTCTACATTCAGGAGTTAATGCCGAATGTCATGCTTCACAAGTCGGGTTTGTAACCTCCACGCTCATAGTGGAAAGTTTGGATGTGGAACTATTATCAATATAAATTTACCCCTAAGAAGAGTGTTCAATCCTTTTTATTTAGATGATAGCAAGGGAAAAACCTTTAGGCTGTGGGCAGCCTAATTAATGAGGTGAATCTCTACATATGGGCTAGTTCCCTTGATGCTTCACCCAACTACTACTAAACCTATTCAATTGATAAGGAAAAGGGAGAGGGAGAAACATGAAAGTAAACAAAGGGTAATGCACCAAACTTAGTACCCTCCACTTTTATATACTACACTAAGAACATGAACTAGAACTGAATCATATTACACAACTCAACATGAGTCTCCATGCATAAGTGTTTTGATATAGAGTTTATGGTCAAGACACTAACCAAGAGGTATGATCAAGAAGTATCATAGGAAACACTAGTGAATCAATCTCGACACTAGTGTTTTCATATGACTTGCAAAGAGACCAACAACCTACAAAGGTAAGAAGGAGAGGACAAATGAGATGTAATTAAGACACTACCATTAACATTAATCAACTAACGATGAAGTATACACTAAATGCAATATTGATAAGGCAATAAATTAAGGAATATTCACTTCAGAGGCAAAGTACAAATGTTTATTTGAGTAGGGCTTCATCATACTTAGTTTGAGGATGTTGAGAATGTCAAGATCAAGCGTACATATAGAAGAAATGAGAGAGGAGAGAGAAAAGAGATGTGGAGAAATTTCATCATTGGGGACACATGTCATGAATTAGTTAAAAAGGTCTAAAATGGACAAGAAACAATCCAAATAACATTTTACACAAGTGTCACTCATGCTTAGTGGAGATTCATCAAGAAGTTGTCATAAGAGATGTGTCACTTGCCCTTTGAAACTGCCCTACCCTCCTTGATTTAGGGGTTAAAAACCTACCTAATTACCTCATCCACATTTACATCTCTTCTTGACACCTCATGATATTATGTGAAACTCCTCAATTTGATGTGATAGGTCTGACATCTTATATGGCCACTTTGCCATCTTGCCAAACTTGCCAAATGCATAGTGAAAACCTAAAACTTGGTAAATTCAAATGATTTGGGAATATAAGAGGATCAATGAGGATTGGAACATAATTTTAATGTTGTCACATAGCTTCAGGAGAGTTTTTATCCCTCTAATTTACTTGAAACTCTTAAAAATGCCCAATTTGGTCTTTTTAGGCCTCAAGAAACCCTGAATTGGCTCAGGCGATCAAAAATGAGTTTTAAGTCTTACCTAGCTCTCTTATTGGGCTCATTAGATATGTTTCAATGGGTTATACTTTTGGGAGTTGTTAAAAATCTTAAATTCTTCATAAAAATTCCAAACAAAAATTCTTTCTAAATTATCTATTTGCTGACCTATAGGGGGCATAGAGGTGTTTTGAAGTGTCTTGGGCTCATTTTGTCTCTTTTGAGGTTGATAATCATTGATTAAAGTTTTAAAAATATTTATACACCCTATAATAATCTTGGGTGGCCTTAAAATTTTTTGAAATACCCAACTCACACTTCATCCATGAGCAAACCCTCAAGAAAACCTTGATTTTCTTCATGGTACAGTTTATGGACCTGAAACCAATTGGATTTTTTTTAATGTTTTCACAAACATTTATTTTCTAAAATTTTATGAGTTATGCATCTATAAAACTCAATTTATGGCCTTTTTAGTGCTATCCCACCTTGCATTTTCTTCATTTTTGCATGATTGTAGGTTTGTATTTTGGCATTTTCTTGAGTTATATGAGGTCTAAAGACCTAATTATTTTTTAATTGTGACATGGATGTTCTAATATAAACATTAAAATCACTATATGTATTTAATCAATCAATAGAAATTCATAAAAACACCTTTTTAGACCTGCAAAACTTGCATTTTCTCCACTTTATAGGCCTGTTCTCTCACATGGTACTTGATCATGCTTAGGTATTGCTTAGATATGATGTGATAAGTATTATTATACCTAAAAATATATTTTATAAATTTTATTTTACAACAATGGTCTCAAAAAACACTATCAAGAGGAAAAACCAAAATGTTGGGGTTTATTAGAGTTTTAGGAGCAGTTTACTTATTAGTAATGATTCATAAAGCTCAGGGATTCAACGTAGAAATTAATGACAAAAATTGGAAGGGAATATGTATTCCCTACCTCTCCTAAGAGAACTCATAGCCATGCAATTACTCCTATGACATCTGAGCATTTCAAATGGACCCTCTCGAGTTTGTAAGCTTGACTAGGCAACCCGAGTTGTATGTTTGAGCAAAATAGAGCCTAAAAGTGATAATTTTTTACCAATAATTACTCTTTAAGGTATAAAAAAACCTTATCCATTTCTTCAAATTATTATTTATCCACTTATAGTTCTCATATGGCTTCAAAACTTTGTTTTTGAGCTTGCTAGGGTTTTAGACTGTCTTGGCAATTTCGGCCCTAATGGGCTCTCATCTTGCTTTCCTCTTATTGCATAGGTCTTGAAACTTGGAAAAGACATTCATGGGGATACATCACATTTAGGATGAGATTTTATTCTCATTTTCAACATCCAAATTTTCCCATTTATCTCATTTTCCAAATTTGCTACACTAAAATTTCTTCTTTTTTGCAACCTCAAACTGGCACATTACTTTGAAAAACACCTCAACTCTACCTATAATAATATCCTTGATTGAATTGAGAGTTTATTGAATCTTCACTCCATGAATGGAGTCTTTCATAAATCTACAACAAGCACTTGAACCTACAAAACTATTTTCTGCACTTAAATGAGGTCTTTCTCCACATGGTCTACGTTTGAAGATGTAAGAGGGCAATTACAAAGTGGAAAGGAATGTGGGAATATTCAAATGAGCATGTTTGTATGGATTAAACCATTTAATTTACCCATTTCATGCTCAAATGACTTAAATGACCTTCAAATATGAATTTGGATCCACTTGACAAGACATCACTGAGGCCTTTTGGACTTGGTACATGACATATTGAATTTTGCATTACCGTAATGGTTGTAAAATTATCTTAATTTATCCGAAATAATCTATATACCACATTTGACCTCAAATAAAGGATTTAACCTTGATTTTAATCATGATAGCTCATTAACACCCTCCTATAATCTAAAAGACTCATGACATGATAGTACACTTCTGATATCTGACATAAACCTTGACTCGCATAAGAAACCTTAAACAATGCTAAACATGCCATTTGAAGGGAGTTTGACTCAAAAGGACCACTTACAATAAATCAACATCATTTTGAACATATTAGGGGTCAATGGTGGCGAAATTTCCCAACATTCATGGTGACCCCCATGGGGTGCTTGCTTGCTAAGAACTTTAGACTAGTAGCCTTGCTAGTCTATCAAGTTATAGAGTCACCTGTCATCACTTCAAAATGATATGAGATAACAAAAGGGATAGAAATTCCTTAAAACAAATGAAGAGACAATTGATAATACCTTCAACACACACAACAAAGTAACTAGACCAAACAAGACACACACTATGATAAGAAGCACTTAGGGAAGACAAAACACAAACAACTACTATGTACAACTAACCTCCAAGGTCTAATCCACCTAGATCAAAAGGGAAACTTCTGAGATCCCCTCCATGAGATGGACAAGGCTACAAAGCAAGCTGACCTTTTGAAGTAGCTCATGATGGATCAACTTTTCTCTTGTTTTCCAACCCTTTTGGCATGCTTCCAAGAAGATCAACTGAAAGAAACATATCTCCAATGATCACATATTGATCTTGTGGTTCAAATGTTACCCAATGGTGTCTCTCAACATTAAATATGCCTTCAACAGTGATCTCATTCTCACCTATAGGGACAACAATAACAACTTCATATTCTAATTGTTTATCAAAACATTGCTCTTAGACCTCTATGACATTTTGAGAGGTGTCATCTTTCTTATCATCTACTTGATGCTTGAGGGATTGAGGCCAAAATTGGTTCACATCGTCCTTCATGAATGTACACACAACAGGTTCTTCTAGGAATTTGTAGCCAACTCTGAAAACTTCAAACAAGTCAGTCTCCTCTGAGTTTGGCTCTTTGACCTTTATGACATCTTGGGGGATGTCATGTTGCTTATCAATTGCTACAAATTTATCAAGCTCTTTAAAGTGCTCAAAATATTCATTCTAAGCGGCATCATGGTCTTCAATAGATATGTCTTTATCAACCTCTTCATGAGCATGATCTCCAATAGGAGATGTAGCTTTACAAAGAACTTCAATATCTTGAAGGAGCTCAATGTATTGCTATCAATCTTCATGTATTTCTTTTCCTTGGTCATTTGGAGGGAGGACAACTTGAGTGGCATCCTCATCTTTCTATTTAGGAACTATAAGCCTATCAAGAACTTCAAACTCCTCAATGGAGTCATGACATATCTACAAGTTTGCTTCTTTAAGATCTATCTCTTGCTCACTAGGAGCCATTATAACTTCTTTCAAACATTCATCCTGCTCATTTTTGAAGCCATCATCTTGTGAGACCACTATTTCCACCTCACTAGTCATTGTAACATCATCTTGAACTTGTCCATTTTGCTAATGAGGCTCAACAAGACTAGTAACCAATGTGTCTTTGTGAATATTTCTCTCATGCTTAGTTGCAACATGATCTTCCTCCTCTTCTATGATAAATAGAAGCTCATGTGACCAAGAAAAGGTTTCGTCATGCTATTGAATGTGATCTCCTTCAAGGTTTGATGCAACCTGATTTGCTTCTTCTTCTCCCATATGGAATGGAAACTCATATATGAAAACAAAGCATGGCTCATGTTCTTGAAGGCATTCTTGGTCAGAGGGCATTGAACTCTCCTCTTCAAAACCATCATTTTCTTCTTGCTTGCAATCTGAATGTTTTGATGTAAAGGTCCAAGAAGGATTGCAAGCAAAGGTCTCTCCCACATATTCATTTGAAACATTAGTCTATTCCCACTACCAACCTCACTTTGGAAACTTAAGATCTCTTGGGGAATGTCCAATTTTACCTCTATTGCAGCCACCATTTGGATGTCTCTACCATAGCCTTCATAAGGTTCAATAGACTCGCCTATGACTGCCATAAAATCTTCACCATACATGCTGGGATTTGTATGCTCACCATGAAGCTCCTCATATTTTCCATGAAACTATGTAGCTGTAACTAAAGATTGAAGCCCTTATTTATGTTCATTCAAAGATTCCTCATTTGCTTACCTGATTTGTGGGATATAACGGTTTCTTTGGCTCCTCCAAACCTCATGGATGGTTGGGTGGCTCTGGATCCTCCCTCGATAGAGCCTTCATCTTGGAACACTCTACCACCCAAGGATGATCCTTTATCTCTTCCTTTTAGTGCAACAATTTGTGCTTAGTTTCTTATATATACATATTTTAATCGTGGTGTTATTTTATTACTGTAAATTGATCGATGTTGATACTTGATCTTGTTTACTTTGTCATCATAGTTTGGATCGAGATTTTCCTCCCACAATAAATCTAAATCTTACATTTCAACCAAAGGCCTTACTATATAACATTTTATAAATTATTATTTCATTAATAATAATTTTTATAAAACGTTTCAATACGAAAAGATTACACTATTATTAATATATACAAGAATACTCTTAATTTACTTTCCTCTCACAACTCTAATACTAGCAATTAAGGCAATCGATTTTTTCTATTATAAAATTTGTAATATTGGGGATGTTTTACTCTTTAAGCATCCCAAAACAATTAACAGGCAGCGTGGTTTTCATCACCAGGTAAGCAAGCTGCCAAGACATACCGACTATTATTTTATGGGTGTTGGGTTTTTATCTCTTGAGCAGAATGATTATGTTTTTTGCACACCCTGTAAGACTGGATTATGTTTGTTTTTTTTGGTAGACTTTCACACCGTTTTTACTCACACATTTAGAGATAAAAAAAAAACAAGAAGAGCAGAATGATTTGGATTTCAATGGAAGATTTTTTCAGTTTGTGACGATAATTAAACAAGAGAAACGAGTTACAATTTGAAGTATAAAAAGAAGAACAAAACCATGTTTGATGTTGTTTTTTTTTGTTTCAGTTCTGTGTTACTCTCTAGAACTGTTAGCTGTAGAAAAACTTACAGATTTTGTGAAGGTATATGTGCTCAAACCATCTCCCACTGCCATACCATGCTATCAGAATTTGCACAAGTGAACTGACTGTGAGCGGTTTTGCCGTTACTTCTGACCAAAATTTATCGTTGAAGAATGAATATTCAGAG